>JAUCMU010000151.1:20041196-20063810 GCA_032275025.1 Enteromius treurensis
TTTGATAAAAGCACTGATCTGAACACATCGACATAACAATGTTCAGTTATAGACATAGCGCCACCAGCTGGCAGAAGGAAGTTCGGCTAATGCAAATTACTTTTACATATTATTTCTATATTTGGCTCTTTAAATGCATATTGCTCACTGTTC
This sequence comes from Enteromius treurensis, assembly GCA_032275025.1. NCBI lineage: Eukaryota > Metazoa > Chordata > Actinopteri > Cypriniformes > Cyprinidae > Enteromius > Enteromius treurensis. The sequence continues at coordinate 20,041,350 of JAUCMU010000151.1, forward strand.
CCTGTCTTCCTGAAGCCACGGGAGCCCGGGTGCGAGGGCCCTTTCAGCGCTGCTTGCAGCTTTCATTTGTTATTGTTTTGTTGTTTGTTTTTTAATGAGCTTTTTTGAGTTTAGAATAAGATTCTTCCGGTTTTCCTCATGCATTTGATCATCATTCAGCTGAGCTTTATTTAAAGCTTTTGATTCGAGTGTTTTGATGCTGTTTCTTTCAGCGTTGGGAAGGTCGCTGCTGCTGTCCGTTTTGAGCTGGAGAAGCGCTACAGCTAATTAGCCGTCGTCTTATTTGCACTGCAGACAGGTTGCTGTGTTATGTGGTTTACATTTGATGTCAAAAGGCGAAGATTTTAAAAAGGAAATAAAAAAAATAAGACAACTGTATTCTCTGCCTTTGCTAGAAAACTGATTATCAGCGGTACTAATGAATTATGTTGCCATGTATTTTAAATAAACACAACAGACCAAAACCCTTCTGGCTGCTTATGTTGCTTTGGCTGCATATGTCTCTTTATTTATCCAATTCAAGATGAGATGTGAGGGATATTGTTATTTTAGCGTATTTTGAAGCAGTTTTCTTTAATATGGCACTGCATTCATCTTTCCAGCAGGCTGAAATCGGAAAATAAAGTGAAAAGAGGATACCTAATAAGAAATGTTTTTTTTTAAAGGTACTGTGGGGATACAGCACCTCTAAAGAGATCCAAAGTAATAATGAAAACTTAATATAACTATAAACAACAGACACAGAAGAACTGCACCAGGAAAGATGATATTTTAAAAGACTTGACCATCTGTGAAGTCAAACCATAAAATGCTCCAGTACATTAGCTTTAAATCTATAATCCTCCGGGTTTAGAACAGTATGTGGATATGAGCGTTCTGATTGGAGGAGGAATGGGTGGAGTCTATATTTACATTTCTTTTTATTTAAAGCGACTTACAAATGAGAACCATAGCAATCAGACCAATGAGAGACCAACAGTGCTATAACAAGTCTAAGTTAGTCTAGCACAGTACACTTAACTGGAATAAAATAGAATAGGTATGTGCTAGTATTAGTTGGTCAGGTGCTGACGAAAAAGACGCCCCCAAATGCCAATAGAGAGGTGTTCGATTATGTTTTTCAGAGTCGACTCTATTTTCCGACTCTCGTCGATGGAATCGGCTCATCTGCTCCTTTTGCTTACATGGTCAGAAAAAGGAATAGGCTACTCATAAGATGGCAGTCGTTATATTCTTTATATGTAAATGTTATATGTAAACAGCTAGCAAATATTGACAAATTCAATTCATTTTTTTATTCAATTTTATTTTGGTGATGTTGTTCAACTAAGTTCCGGGAGGAGCACGTTCGAATTATCAATCGCAGCTGGCTCCACCTTCCACTCATCTCGTTGGCCAATCCAAACCAAACATATCCACAATAACTACGCCCATCTCCTTCCCTTCCGCATCTCGTTCTAGCATCCCTCCTCCTCCCCTTCTCCGCCTCGTCTCGCGCCTTCCAAGGGGGGCACGCAGGGTTCGAGCCGGTCCCCGAGCCCTACCATGGCAAAGGTTCATGCCACTAGGGCTCTGGGTCCGCCAAGCTCCCGGCTCACCCCTGAACAGCACGCCAAACATGCTTATTATAATTATGGGGAAGAGCAAACTCGTGAATTAGCTTATAAAATTGTCAAAGCATTATTACACTAACAAGAAACAGTCTCTTTCTGACTTACAGCATTAATATATCAAGTTTTTAGGTGAGTGTGATCATGAATTCAGATGTTTTTCCCTTCAAATCAAACATTATTGCAATTAGTGACTGTTCACATCATTATGCAAATATTTCACCATCATAATCAGAGTAATACAATTCTACAAGAGTCCAGAACTCTTTAAAAAGTCGTACGTTGTAATAAATTGTGCCGTTTATTCGTTTCTAAACTAAATTTTGACAAAGACTAGAGAAAACCTTTTTTATTTTATTTTTCCTGAGTGTCCAGAGCTGGAACCTACAGAAAAATCAAGTAGGTAGATCAAGGGGTAGATGTTTCAACACTGTTGTTTATTATAGTACTGTCTGCTGGCACCTAACATTAAACCAGCTGACAGAAGTGAAACATTGATTGCTTTAGCAAAGACTGAAGCTGAATTCCGGCACTCCTCTGGTTTTATGGAGGGTTAATGATGCACACGTAATCTTGCACAGGCACACAGGTGATTTCCGCATGCATTCTTCAAGAACTGACTGGGTCAAAGGTCGATCTGCAGAGTTAAAGTACGACCAGTGTGAAGATGAAGGACCCGCTGAGCAGCTGTACTGTGAGTCCAGAGCTGTTTCATTCTTTGAACTTTACTGCTAATACAAATATATTCAACTATTAACATGTCTGCTGTAGAGCATAATGATGTACAGATGTGATGAAGTCTGCTTTAAAATATAACCCCATAAATCACTTGGCAGAAGAATTGCTTATTATTAACTAGAGGAGTTACTTTTGTCTGGACTTTGCTGTCAACTTGACAAAGTTTGGCTGAAAAAAGTTTTAAACCAAAGTTTTGAAACTCCATCTGAAAGAAAAAGAGACAAGACAGATTGACCGATTTCTAGATGCAGTTTCAAAGATGTCTGGAGGCATTGCTATTCTCTTGAACAATAGATAGATAGATAGTCGTTTAATTAGGCTGTATATTGTTTTTCAGTATAATCTGCTGTATCAGGATCTGAAGAGAATCTCTAAGAATGGCGAGTTTTTTTGCAAAGAGCTCTTGGCCGTCTTTCAGCAAAGGTAACATACGATCCCTGCTCTTCTTCTCTTGAGCCTGTTGTAGTACTCGTTGTAGTACTCGACCTCTAAAAGACACTGAAGATACTTGGCTTTGCATTCTTAAGAGGAGAAATGCAAGAGAAAAGAATACAGCAGTTCTCCAAAACCCTGAAATCCTTGAAATGTCCAGGGCAGAATCTCACTGACCCGAGGAAACGAGCATGACTAACGCAACAGACATTGTTTTCTGTGAATTTAGATCTGAACTGGAGATCAACTATTCGAAAGGACTTCAGAAGATCGCAGGGAAACTTCTTAAAGTCTCGAAAGAGATGTGTGACAAGTGAGTGATCCGTCTAATCATCAACCTCAGGAGTTCAAGCTAGATGTACAGTAATATGAAAAAAATATTATTGAAAGAAAACTTTTTAGTAAATTTTATGAGGTTTGCATGATTAATGATTAATATTTTATTCCTAACATCAGTTTTTTTAGGAGCACACATTAAAATGAAGTTGAAAGAATTGATTACATTTTTATGTTTTTAAAATGTACGTATGATAAGTAATAATTACTTAATATTACTATTATAAGGACAATATTTAATAAATCTTTTAAACAAGCTGAATTTACTTGTAAAGCAACAAATCATAAGATATTAAATCTTCTCATATATTTAATGAGTGTATTTTGTCTTAATATACACTGACATTTTTTCCACTTGTTTTAAGCATAAAGAAAAAATACATATTTTCGGAAAACAATACTTAGTATCTTATATAGTGTTGCTCTTTACGTAGCTGCTTTGTAGTGTAAGTGGAAAATAAGAACGTTTTTGCATGTCATGTCAGCAGTGCAGGTTAATATTTGATGCACTTGCCTTGCAAACTCATTGACGGGTTTTCCTCTTCAAAGCTCCACGTACCGTGCATGGTCCTTCATATCAGATGAAATGTACGCCTCAGCAGATGCCCACCGGTACGACACCGCACTGGATCAGCCTCTCTTTATTATTCATGTGGGTAGCTGTGTTTTTATATCAGGCTTATTCTTTCAGCACACTGGGAAATGCTCTCAGCCAAGATGCCATTCAGGAAATCCGTCAAATCCTAGATGAACACGGGAAAAGAAAAAGGCCGGTATGTCACTTACAGGAATAGTCCATCCAAAAATGAAAATGTACTCACCCTCAGGACTTCCAAGAGTGGGGTTTTTTCATCAGAAACAGATTTGGAGAAAGGCAGCATTACATTATTTGCTCACCAGTGAATGAGTGCCATCAGAATGAGAGTCCAAACAGCTGATAAAAACATCACAGTAATCCACAAGTAATACTCATCACTCCAATTTATCAGCTAACATCCACTGAAATAAAAAGCTGCATGTCTGTAAAAAAAAACGAATCCATTTTTGAGGCAATTAACTTCAAATCCTTGCTTCTGGCAAAAATAAGAGAATCCATAATTTGTTAAATAATCAACAGTTTGAAGACGAAAACATCTTCCTGATGTATTTGTTTTTTACAAACATGCAGCTTTTCTTTTCACAACACATTACTGATGGACTAGAGTGGTTTGGATGACCATTGTGATGTTTTTGTCAACTGTTTGGACTCTCATTCTGACAGCACCCATTCACTGCAGAGGATCCATTGGTACAATTTAATTTCTGGGTGAACTGCTTCTTTAATGTTTATGATTTACAGCAGCATGTTTACACTACAGTAAATGCTGTGTGTTTACAGCTTGACAACGCTGTTGAAAAGTCCGGAAAGCTTGTTCTTACAAACTGGAGTGAACAAATTAAGGTAAGAAAAACATAATTGTAAGTTGCCATGAAAGGGATTAATTTTGAGCAGAAGTGTGTTTTTACAGCTGAAAAAGAAGCTGACTGGGCTGACAAGAGAACATGAAGCTCTCTTCAGCTTTGTGGAGAAAAATAAGCAAATCTGTACAGAGAAGGAAAAACAAAAGGTAAATATGATGGTTAATTGGTTATAAGGGAAAGCACGTTATATGTTTGTGACATTAGATACTATGACATTATTTTCATGTAGATGTTGAACAGATTGACTAAATCAGCAGAGCTTCAGACCAGAGTGGATGAGGAATATTTTAACACCAACATGGAGGGTCACCACATCCGACTGAAGCTGGAGAACACGCTGAAAACCTGCTATCAGGTTCCTTTCACATCTTTAGGTTTCCAATTTGATCTTTTCTGAAATCCATTGCCTTTTGACCGATTCGGTTCTGCGCTTCAGATTGTTCAGGAGCTTGAGAAGCAAAGAATAGAGACTCTGTCCAACACCCTGGACAAGTACAGTCTCTTCATGACTGTCTACGCACAGACCGTCATTCACGTGAGTGACTGAACCATCAAACACATGATTTTTACATGCTCCATTTGATATTGAATTTAAATGGCCACAAATTTAATAAAATAGAATTCAATATTTTTAATACATTCCAAAAAATGAAATAAAAATATCCACACTTCATGTTTAATGTTTTCATAAAGATAAATAAATATCAGGCTTAAATATATTTAATACATTATATATATATATATATATACATACATAAAATATATTTAATAATAATAATTCATAATTAAAACAACATTTTACATTTAATCATTTTGTAATGCTTTTTTTCCAAAGGACTTACAATCGGGGACAGTTTAGTCAGTTTTGAATGCTTTAAAGCAAATGTAGGTAACGTAGAAAAATTGGAAAAAATTAAAATAAAGTGTAATTCCACAAAGAACATTCCCTTTTTTTTTTTAGTGTAAATAATATTTTATTAATCTAAAGAACCTTTTTAGAATGAAAAATTTATATTGATGCCATAAAGAATCGTTATTTGTATGGTGTTACAAATAATACAAGTTAATTGAATTAATATAATAAAATGTATGTTATTGAAATGCATGTATTCTACTATATCGTAATTAATATAATTGATTATATCAATAACTATATAATTTATTTGTGTGTTTGTGTGTATTCATACAATAAAATAAAACCTACACTGTCAAATTTCTTTCCCCTTACCTTCTTAAAGTATTTTCTGCAATACATCTTCATTCAAATTCAACTTTAAAAGGCAACGTTTCATGCATTTACAAGTTAATATGAAAAATAAATAAATAAACAGCTCAAGTGAAGATTCATTTAAACCTTGCTACGATGTCTTTTATTTGATAATTTCTTGACGTGATTGAACTGACGTTGAATGCTGGATTTGTTTTTGCTAACAGAGTCACAAACAGATTGAGCAGGCCGTACGCAAAGTTGATGTGGAGAAGGACATTCAGTTGCTGGTCGAGGACGTAAGCGCTGTAGCGGACAAGAGCAAAGCTGAATTTCTCATGGCTGACTACTTCGTAAGTCTTTGAACTTACAAATACAACACAAAATTGTGTTGCAGAATTGATTGAAATTTGTTGCCGTTTGTGTGTTTATGCAGGAGGAAGAAGGAAAAACAGTCATGGGAAAAGACAGAAGGAAAGATGCCATCAGGACCAAACTTCAGCGTCTGGAGGACTGCATCACGAAAACAAAAAGTGACAGAGAAGGTTTGGATGTTCTGTATACTGTGCTTCAGAGCTTAGCCCATGTCATTTAAAACGGACAAATCACATTTTCATTCAACATTGTCAAAGGAACCTATTGGTGTCCAGAAATCTGCACATCTAGATAAAAAGGACAGATATTGTTATTCCTAAATATGTAGGACATTCATGAAAAACGACTGATATGACCCCAGAACGTTTATTCCTCAGAGATCTTATTCGGTGGTTCTGTCCAGTTTGTATTGTTCATTATATGACATTTGGCTCAACACTGACATAAATCTGGATTCCAGGCTTAGAGAAAATGGTGAAAGTATACACAGAACAGCCAAACTTCTCCAATCAAAAAAACCTGGAGGAAACGGAACAGTTACTGGATGAGGTCAGAGGTTACATTTCACTCAGATGTTCTGTTCAAACTTGTCAACAACAACAAAAATATATTTTCATTCTAATTGGTCCCTGATTATGTAATCGTGTAAGCAAAAATGTAAAGGTATTTGATATTTGTGATATTTTTACACACTGAATATTGACCGCTCCCCTCTCTCTGTAGGCCATCCTCAAACTGGACCTTTTGGAAGCAACGCATTGCAAACTGACTCACAGTCTGGCAGAGATAGAGGGCAGACCAAAATCAAAACATCGATTCAGTGACAGCATCACTAAATGGAAAGAAAAGGTAAGCTACACATTTTATTTTAATAAAAGGATTATTAGCATGCATTAAATGTACAAACTTGTCATCTTTATGATTAAGATGCAGTTTTTATTTTAGTAAAACTTTATTAGCATGCATTTTGAGTCTGAGCTTCTGTGGAGGGCATTTTTATTTCTAATTTTATGTTGATAAACTTATCATCAGTATATGCAGAATTCAATTATAATCAACATGAATGATAATTACATGAATTATAGTAACAAAAAACTATAGGTACTACTAAAACATTTCTTTAAAAATAAATCAATAAATAAAAATTAAATGAGGTTAGAGTCTCTAGTTTCATAAAAACAAAAACAAAACAAAAAACACCTCTGATTCATTTGATCCCATCATGTAAAAAAATCTTGATATATCTAGGACAGGAAGAAAACGTAAACATAAGAGTTAATTGAGAAACTAGGTCATCACTAGTTTAGCATAAGGTTCTGTTTATGCTGTTCCTTTAAAACACTCTACATTTTTTTTTGACTGTAATATATGGGTTTCCCTGAGGCTGCTGGGTGGAGAGAGACAGCATTGCAATTTTAATAAGGCCAATTTAGACAAAGATCCCATCTATATGTGGCATGAGTTTTTAAACTCTCTCTGGTTTTGCTCCAGGACTGCGAGCACAGCGTGGTGCAGCTTTCTCGACCGGTGAGGATCAAAAAGACTCCGTTCAGATCACGTCAGTCCATGAAGAGCGCTGCGATCAAAAAAAGTGTGCCCACCAACCAAAGCCCTGATACGACAACTGAAGAGCCTTCGACTGAGACGGCCGATGTCACGCGTAACAACACAGACGAGCAACAGAGCGACCGGGTTAACGGACGCATGTCTGAATCAGAAGAGGATAAAGGTAAACGGCAAGCAAAACATGTTTGCCTTCGTTTTAACAACATACAAACTCCCGATTTCATTTTTGAGTTTGTTAAATGCCCCAAACAGGCTCAGAATTTCACTCACTCGGCAGATGCAAGGCTTTATACAGCTTCACCTCAGAAAGAGAGGATGAGTTAAACATTAATGAAGGTATACATGGCAGTTCATCTTAATACATCATCCCTCAGCACCTGCTTTCTGTTGACTCTCCCTCTTCAATCTGGCAGGAGACGTACTGGATATCTTTCAGAAGGACGACACGGGCTGGTGGTTCGGCGAGCTGAACGGACAGAGAGGACATTTCCCGTCCACATATGTGGAGGAGCTGCCTGTTTTCACGCAGATGAAGTCCTCTGAAGCTTAGTTTCAAAAGAGCATGTGATGGAAAAGGTCATTGACCTAATCGTTATTCACTCGTGCTGTAGGGTTGAACAATTATTTGAAAAAAGGACTTTAGAAAATCATTCAAAAGAATCGCATCAGATTCAGACCCCAAAGAACAATTCACTCACAAATCATGAATTAATGTGAGTTGAGACATTTGACAATAGGTGAGATTCCAGCCCATAAAAATATTTTAGAAAAGACATTTTCTCAGTGTGTGTGTGGTTTTTTTTTTTTTTCCATAAAAAAGAACATTTTTAGAACTTTATTGTGAACAAGAAATTTACATAATGCAATGCATTTGTGTGAGACATTTAAGTCACTGTAGTATAAAACTATGACACCTTAAAGCACTGTTTTTGACTTGTATAAAAAGGTTTATTGCTAAAAAATTTAGAACTGAAAAAATTAAATAATTTCATATTAAGTAACTGCTGCTGGTTTAGGCAAATAAAAGCTCGATCATATAAATGTGGTGTCTGTGTCTCTGACCGTTTGTTTCAAATGCATCTGAAATAAAGAAAATATCAGCTTCTGTCCTTCAGTCAGGCTGTCTTCACACCGCTGTGAAGTGCCACAAACTCTCTCCGGATGTTAGCAAGGAAAGCAGAGAAGTTGTTGGTCTCCTGCAGTCTGCGCTCTAGATGTGCCATTTTCTCCAGCGGAGGGTCACAGGAGATGACTGAGGGGAAAATATGATCACAGTATTTAATCACTTTGGTTCTGTCAATCATTTTACGCTGTTTGGGCTCAGAAAATTATATTTTTAGTAGTTTTATGCAGCGAGCCAAGCACCAAAAAATGTATGCATTTTAAATAAATGCTTTCAGGTTTCTGAAGGATCATGACACTGAAGACTGGAGTAATGATGCTAAAAATTCAGTTTTGCATTACAAGAATAAATTATACTTATACAATATATTCCAATACAAAAAAGTCATTTCAAATTGTAAAAATATTACAGAACTCTTATACAGCTTTTGATCTTTTGCTGTATTTTTGATCAAATAAATGCAGCCTTGGTGAGAATAAGAAACATAAAATACATAAATAATTATTATATACCGAACACAAACTTTTTTTCCCCCCCACAAAATGTTTCAAGTAATTAATTTATCATTAAACCATAAAATAAATATTCTTGTTTATCAGTATAAACACGTAACACTGAGTCTTCTCAAAAGCAGGTAGAAAAAAAAAAGCCTTAATTTTTTTTATGCTAACGACTGTTTTATGTTTACAAAATCAAAGATAAACAGATGAAAAGATGGGTATTTACTGTGATAAACGCCCTCTGCATCGAGCTGTAGGAGGAAGGTATGGACCATGTCTGGATCTTTATGACTGATGTTCCTGTAGACAAACTGCAGCTTCTCACCTTCAAATAAACACAGATGTTGATGATACAGTGACAAACCAATTTTTTATTGTATAAGCAGCAATTACAATCGGAGTGAAAAAGTAATTTAGAAAATGCCAAATCATTTTCAAAATCCTAACACATTCATTTTAAGGTTAAAATAAAAGAAAATCACAGATTTTAAATGCGTTATCAGACTTTGTACCTCACTCACGCATTTGAATGATGCATCTAATGCATAATAAAAATTAAAAAAAAAAAAAAAATCAATAAATAAAACACTTCATACTTCAGTCAAACAAAGACTTTACCTTGGATTTTTCTGATCTCAAGACTGAGGTGCTTCTGAAAGATGTCTTTACATCTGTTCAGCTTCTTCAGTCTGTCCTTGTTGGCTTTATTTTGTGACTGAATCACTATAGAAATGCATAAAACAAACATTAGTAACATCAGGTCAGATAGAAGGCAATAATAAAACCATTGTGGATTACACACAGTCTCTGTTTTTGGCCTGATCCTTCTTGAGCTTCTCAATTCTCTGGTATAAGAGCGCTTTGTGATGCTCTTTGTCTTCAATCTCAGAAACCACCTCAAGATGTTCAGTGCTCTTCTCTTTCAGTGAAGATGTTTTCTCTTTCAAATCTAATTTAAACAAAAAGAAAGGACATATCATGGCAGTCTGACAAATCCAGACAACACCATACCAGATTGCTGTTATTAAAACGTCGAGCAATGGTGCCAACTAGTTACCTTCTTTGTATGTTTGTATCATGTCAAAAATGGTTTCATCCTCCTTACATTTCTTAAAACAAGTACCTACGTAGAAGCAAAGAAAGAAACCCCAAGCAAGTTTAAATATTCAAACTCTTTTTTCTTGCGATACAACATTTAAAAAGCTACAGAAACCAGAATATTTTAAATTATGAGAGAAATTTGTAAATGCAAGAAAAGTCAGAACATTATTATTATTTATCATAGCAGAGGCAAACACAAATACAGTGTGAAATATAAGATAAAAAAAGTAGCAATTACGTTTAGTTTTTTTTATCCTGGTGCAGAAACAAGCATCCATAGGCTTAATTTGTTAATACCATTATGTTTGTATAGCAAAAAATAAAAATAAAAAGTTCTCAGAGCAAATACAAACTTCCAAATGACCACAATATTTTTTTAAATCCAAATGGATTATAATGACAGATATTTATTTAAAATAGTACATGTCCTATTTTCATTTCCAAAATGCATCCCACAAGTAATCTTTTTACGCATTCTTGCACATTCAGCTCAAACCCTGATAGTCCATGGCAAGCATAAAAGAATCCTGTGCATCTCTTACTCAAGACAGATTTCATGTATTGTCTGTGTTCCTGACAGAGCCCTGCCACCCTGTCATTGAGCGTCTCTCCCATGGCCTGATCCAGCAGTTTAGCCCTGATCTCCTCCAGTCTGCTGTTGAACTGCTCCACCACGTTATAGTCTCTGATAGATGCCATACTGAGCTGCAAAATCATCCAAACAACAACACCGTGCCAGTTCCGTTACTACACTAGACACCACATATTATTACTATTATCTACTCTACGATAATATAAAAGAGTCTAAGAATGCAGTTATGTATGTATTATTTGCCCATTGTATGCTGTAATAATATCCATGTAATCCATCTGAGCAGAAAACCAATATACAGTCGTTAGTGTTATATCGTTAGCTAAAAAGTTAATACTTCAGCTGGATATTTTTTAACTTTGTTACTACTTCAATTCTAGCTACTGAAACCTTAACAAACGTTATTTTAACAGTCGCAAAAAACATTTAAATCACTCACCCGTTGTGTGGTGTGAAAATAAAAGCAATTTTTCTTCACGTCGTTTTTAAAAATCCGCGCCCGGAACGTCAGCAGTTACACAGGAAGTGGCGTCAGATAAACACGTCGTCACAATTACAAAATAGCGGTATGACATAAACTTTTTTTTTTTTTTTTTCAGAGTAGAATACAAGAACTCGTAAAGGAAACAACATAGTATAAACCAAATACAACAACAACCAGCATTACATTTTAAGGGGATCCACAATTATACATGTAAGGCAATAAGTTAAAACAAATGTTCAAAGGTTCAAAACAGGTTTCTCCATTTACAACAATGTATATATTTGGCAAGTAGGAAAACAATATTAACAACGTCTGAAATTAAATTATATAAACCATCAACATAAAACAGGATATTGATATTAAATACAGAGATGTTTGACATTTTTAAAGTCAGCCAGTCTCTAACATCACTCCATCACTCCATCATGAAACAGAGCAGAGTGTTCTAGAGATTTCTCATTAAATTCAAAAAAAGCGCAAATTTAAATCGCTTATGAAGAATATTGGAAACTGGATAAATCTTGTGACAAATTTTGAAATGTGTTTCTTTAACTTTAGGTGGAATTGGCCATTGAACATATTTAGAGAATGCTTTTCCCAGCTTATCAGAACGATTTACAGGCACGTTGATTTTATTAAAATCAGGAAACAGAGTAGATTTAAAAGCCCTCCTCCATACTACTTCTAAAGTCATCTTTAAGTCAGTTCAGGATTTGCAACTAGCCTCAGAGTATTTTGAACAGTCTAAGTTAGGCCTATATCTAGAACTATTTTGTTAATTAGATCTAAATCTTCAGTTACTACACCATTGATGCTTCATTTCGAAATTTTCTTTTGCCTTCTTTTTCTTTTTTTTTAAGATTTTAAACATTTTAAAAATTAAGATTAAAAGGAAGAGTTTTATTCAACCTCCTCAAGCCAACGAGACCTGGAAAGAATAAAAGCTCTGCAAGCTTTATCTAAGGAAAAATTATAGTTGATTTTTGAGATTTTCTAATTGGGCTTTTTCCTCACTAGACAAAACAGCTTTAGCGCATAAAATTAATATTAGTAACAATTTGCCTTTGTTTGAAGAAGATTGCTTAGAAGAAGATTTTCCCATTTTAACTGCTATTTCTTTAACTTTAAATGTAAACCGATCCCATTTATTTAATGGCGAGGAATCTAAAGATGCATCCTCAACAATGAGATTTTTAACTTCTTCACAAAAATGTTTGTTAAGCAAAAGACTGCTTTTAAATTTCAAAGTATATTTTAAGGTCGCTTGTTATTGTTTATGGTAGGAATGAGAATCACTGAGCAACGGTCTGTTAATCTGTAAATATCATCAAATATAAACCCAGTTCAATGGAATAAGCCAGTAGTCCAACCTGGAGCACTGTCCGTTGTTAGAAGTGTATTGTCTTAACAGTTACATTTTTTAACCTCCAACAGTCAATCAAATTTGTGTTTTAAAACCAAGTTATTGACAATGTCATCAAAAGTGTGATGGTGTCCTCTAGAGGGAAGACGGTCAACTGAATTGTCTGGGAACAAATTGAAATGCCCCCCTAAGATAACTTGACCCGTTGAATAAGTCGCCTCCCTTATAGCACACGTACATCTAGGAGATGTATTTACATCTGCAAGACGTATTATTTAGGTTGTTTGCTCATCTGCAGTACGTCTATAGGACGTTTCCTTTTAGATGTCAAACAGACATATATTAGATGTCTTTAAGATGTTTATGATTTGTAATGGATGTAAAACTGACATCTGCCAGACGTCTGTAGACAGCAGATGCTTTCCAGATCAAGAGATCTTTAACAGACATCTTGCAGACCTACGTGTGCTATCTGGGCTTCCATTGGTTAAATTTAACACGTACTGTAGGTCAGCATAAAATATTTTGTTTAGGGCTTTGCTGTTGTAACCATTTATACACAACAATTAAGCCGTGAAACCCATAAAACAAAATCACAACTCCAGATGAATGAGATGTCCCATGGCTGAAGTAGGCAGAGTCTACTAAGTAGGCTGCGCCATCTGGTGTTCATTTGAGCTCTGGCTGCTGCAGTCCGTGACAATAATATACTAATTTAATAATAAGTAATAATGTAATATAGTAGTATAATAGTAATTTCATATAGATTATTGGCTGTTTCATCTGACAAATAGAATTATTTGACAACAGAAATACATACATCCAACCAATCATATCTTTTTGGACAACATATATGGAAGTGCAAGAAAGTATAATTTCATAGATGGCCTATTTTCCACGTGTTATCACAAATTAAAGCACACACACATGTGTGTGAGTGGCACTCACAGGCCACTTTATTAGGTACACCTTGCTAGTACCAGGACCCCCCTTTGCCTTCAGAACTGCCTCAATTCTTTGTGGCATAGAAACATTCCTCAGAGATTTTAGACACACACATACACACAAATTTGCCAGAAACCCAGCATGTAACGTCTTTCTGCTGGGCAGGGGAACATAAATGTGGTTTTAGAAGAGCTAAAAAATAAATACAGTATATCAAACATTTGTCATAAAATGTTTATTGAAGCCAGACTATTTTGTATGCCAACAAACCGTTCTACGCGGATTCAAGCTTATTTTAGAAAGGTCAAGTCAAACATTTTAAGTTGATATTTCTGATGCTTTTATTTGTACAAAAAAATTCCTTTACAACAACTTTATTCCCTCTTAGGGCTGTGGAACAAAAAAACAAGCTAGAAGAAACTTACCATATTGTTGCTTATACCTAAATGAGCACAATTTGTCCTCATAGAACGCAAGATAGTGACAACTTTTTAATTACATACAATTTTAAAGGACTTTTTAATATGTCCATCTGTAACATCTGAACGAAAAACAAATGAGACACCAAAGGCAGATCACACGTGGCTCTACATTAAACAAAGACTGAGCATAATGTATCAGTGATTATGGACATGTTATCAGTCTCATACCGTTATCACTACAGTTCAAGGACACCATATCTTCCGCTGCTGCAACAAGTCGAATCTCTGAAACCTTTTAGGTCAAAGGTTTGCACGTCACACATTTTGATACAATACATTTTCATTCAGTTTCTTAAAAACAAAACACAGGTTATCCATGTTAACTGTGTATAATTCAAACACATGAGGACATTGTCAAGGCATAATGAGTGTCCACTGATCAATAAATACATATAAATCAAAAACACCTCCACAATTGTTTAGTAATTTCATTACCGAATGTAATGAGATGTAATGTATTTGAGCAGCCCGGCGAGCCCAGACAGACGAAGGATTGCTCAAGAAATGGTGTGAGTTTGAGGCGGGACTCCCTGCTCGTCCCAACCCTATATCATTTTTAACTAATAGGCGCCCCTGTAGTGACAAGTTTGTAGTAAGCTGCTTTCCTGGCCATGAGCTCCTCGTGGGTCCCTTTCTCGATGACCACACCTTGTGACATCACAGCGATGATGTCAGCTGTCTGAATGGTGGAAAGCCTGTGAGCAATGACGATACATGTGCGTCCCTGACGGGCCTCGTCTAGAGCAGCCTGAACAATCTGAGGATTGAAAATCAAATCACATTCTGTGCATCAAAAGCATTCAGAAATCCAGGCATCAGTGCTGAGTGGATTACCTTATTCTTGAAAACTGTAATTAATAACGTAATCCAACTACTTTTTTTTATCACTTTTAACCTCTATGCATGCGATCTAAAGCTCAAATCAATTGGACAGCTTGTTTCATCACAGCGCAACGGGTAAAACAAATATAATCAACATTAATAAAAAAAAAAAAAAAAAAAAAAAAAATCACACTTTGTTCACAACTAATGTAAATAGCTCAATAGGGATTTCGATTCTGTTTCGATTCAAGAATGTTATTGTGTTGTACGTTTGTGGTACTTAATCAAGCTCAGTGTGAAAGGCCCCTAGTTTGATATGAATTGAATATTGTACCATATAAACATAAAAAAAATGTATTCATTCCATTAAATTTTTTTTAATCAGCAATACAAAGTGCATTATACTATGCCAGGGTTTTGCAAAACCAGAGTTTGTTAAGGATTTACAGGTGTTGATTAACTGATAAAAAGCTAAAAAATGTATTACATTTACATATACTATAATAAAATAAATAAAAATTTGTGGAATTGTGTGTGAAATTACTACAACATTGTAAGGCTATCAAATTTTATACATAGGCTTTTTAGAAAAGAACACTTAAATTTGAAGGAGCAAAATCTGCATGTTAAAATGAAAAATACAATTTAAAATAGAGAAAAATCAATGAATTATAAAAAACTTGATGCCGTTTTGCGAATATAAAATACTCATGTAATTAATAAAGGTTACTGTACTCCGATTATGAGTATTTTAAAACAATATAATCTAATAACAAGCTAATAGCTAAATCATTTTTTAAATGTGATTAATTCAGAATACATATAATCAGTCAGTACTCAGCAAATTACAGTCCAGTGCACGCACACACAGATATAGCTTTACCTTCTCACTCTCAGTATCGAGTGCAGACGTGGCCTCATCCAGGAGCAAGATTTTAGGGTTTCTGACGATGGCTCTTGCAATTGCTATGCGCTGTTTCTGCCCACGGGATAACTGAGAACCTTGAGCACCGACCTGAGTTTCATACTTCTGAAAAACACAACAACAATCCAGAAGATAGTGTTTAAACTTCATTGAAACTCTAAACACGTTTTGCATGTGTTTCATGTTAATCCTTTAAATGCTTTAGAAATGTATGTGTCAGATATGATACAGCAGTCTTTAAACCAAAAAGATTCCATTTATCTTTATGCACGTTCTTGGTCTTGTGTACAGCTCATTAATGCTTGTTATTCCAGATGTTTGTGCCATTGTTTCTTGTTTAATAACTTGCTTTAGTTGTAAATGCATTCTATTACAGACAAAAAAATCTGTTTATCAAAATAGTCCAGTCATGAATTAAAGGAATGCATAACTTACATTAGGTAGTGTCATCACAAAATCGTGCAGATAAGCCTTCTTGGCAGCCTCTATAATCTCCTCCATGCTCACGGTACGAGAGTTATCCCCGTACTGGATATTCTCCGCGATGCTGCAGTCGAACAGCACCGGCTCCTGGGATACGATGCCAATCTGAGACCTGAGGAAGGGCACACTGATGTTTGCAGATGGACGTCCATCGATGATCTAGAGCAAATAAGAAAAGTCATAGTTTGTTTGTCACAATCAAGCAAGTTGCTTTAGATGAAAGCATCTGCCACATGCATTTATGTAAAGATGCAACAAATGTGATTTCATACCACTTGTCCTTCATCGGGGTCATAGAATCGCTCCAGCAGTTGAACGCTGGTGCTCTTCCCACAGCCACTGCTTCCCACAAAAGCAAGAGTCTGTCCTGGATGTACTGACACCTCCAGACCCCTTAAAACCTGGATGTCGGGCCTGCTGGGATATGTGAACCTGCACCCTTTAAATTCTATCCTGCCCTTAAAGTCATCCTGCAACAGCATGGAAGAGAATTATTTACATTATAATATATGATTTCCCACTTAATAAATATGTTAATATTGCCAATGTTTAGGTGTACACTAACATATACAGGAGATGATGTCACAGAGAACAAACATGCACTAAAAACCCAAAAATAATATGCTTTAAATATCCCTACCACCTGACAAATGTAACTGAAATAGGGAATGTAGAAAATGTAAATAAATATTCATAAAATGACATTAAAAATCATAAAAGGAAATAGAAAAATAAATTAAAAAGTACAAAAAAATTATACAATTAA
This sequence comes from Enteromius treurensis, assembly GCA_032275025.1. Taxonomy (NCBI): domain Eukaryota; kingdom Metazoa; phylum Chordata; class Actinopteri; order Cypriniformes; family Cyprinidae; genus Enteromius; species Enteromius treurensis. The sequence continues at coordinate 20,058,661 of JAUCMU010000151.1, forward strand.
ATGAAACAGGAAAATAAATGAAAAATATTATATAAAATAGAATTTACATTAAAATAAAATGTGAAATAGAAAATAAAATAAATATCAATTGTAAGCATTTATTGTTATGATGGCAATGGTTACAGTGAAATAGGTAATGATGAAAAATAAAATACAAAAAAATATTATTAAATTAAATAAAATTTTTATTGATTTAAATACTTTATTTAACTAAATTTCATTCATTTTAATTGATTGATTTAACTTGTCTCTTACTATGACTAGAATTAGATGATGTAAACAGTAAAAAGAAAGCAAAGCAGCTCGCGCACTAAACACTTTCAGTTAACAACCAGTCATCAGAAACTCTTTCTTTTGGTTTTGCTCAGTGAATAGGGTAGCTTTACCTGCCATGCAAATAGCTACATCTTAAAAAGCTTGGTTTCGATAAGAAGGCGTTTGGTTGAGGTTAGGCGAATAGTGAAAGTAACAGTGGGGAGGGAAAAAAAACAGATACTCTCTTACCCAACTTTGTCCTTTTGATTTGCTGATGTTAATTCTGGGAACCCTGTCCAACAGTTTAAAAATTTGGGCGGCCGCAATCTTGGCCTTGGCGTAATCTGGCGTGAAAGATGAAGCTTTACCAAGTGCAGTGGCACTGGTCACAAGAGCTGAAATGACTCTGAGGAATAAACACACACAGCATCTATAAATGGCACTGATGACTTGATCTACAGTTATATTTCAAACATTTCCCTTCAGTGAATTATGCATGCTTATAACCGATGCTTAGTTGCATATACTGCATGCATTTACAGTGTGTGTATTAATACAGACATTAATTTTAATGAGTTTATTCATAGACTAAACACTAACCTGAACACCATCATGTATGAAAGCCCCTCATTACTGACCAGATAGCCGCCGTATCTAAAAGAGGCAGCGTAGGCCATGAAAATGACACACTGGGCGAATGCAAAACAGATCCCATTAACATGAGCTTTCTTCTTTGCCCCTTTATACGGTGCTTGCAGTTGCTCTTCATATTGAGACACAAAGTGTTTCTCTTTGGCTAAACCGGCGATGGTCCTGATGTTGCTCAGAGCTTCACTGGACACCTGCATGAACAGACAGCACAATTGTATAGCATATTACACCGATACGCATAACACGGACAAGAAGGAATAAAATCCTCTCCCTGGACAGCACGCCAAACACGCTTAATTTATATCTATTACAAGAAAGTACGAACTTGTGAAATGGTCATCTTGCACAATACTAAATACTTCACAATACTACACCCAGTACATTGTTTAAAGTACACGTAACTGATTCATTTTAAATTGGATATTATGAAATAAGGGATTTTGCTGCCTGAGTGAAAGTATGAATGTTGCATTTAAATGAATGACATGACTTTTACTGTACCTGTCCAGCAGCCTCCAATGCATTTTTATCATCATTAGCAAATCCTGTTAGCATTTTAGCCTGAAAAACTCCAGACAGGCCGATGAGAGGAAGGAAGCAGGTGACCACTAGGCTCAGTTTCCAGCTGAAGAAATACGCAATAATGAAGGAAGCACCGATGTTGGTCAGTGAATTCACGATCATGCCGATCTGTGAACCTGTAGCCTTTAATGAAGAACACATTAAACACAATCAATCACACACTTAACAGTTTTTTTTTCAAAGTCATAACTTTTTTTTGGCTTCTGCAACTTTGCAAATCATGTCATTGCCAAGTTCGATGTGTCCCTATAAGTCAACATATTGTATTTTGTTGACCCTGGAACAACATTTTAATGCAAATATATAGTCTTGACCTCCACACGTAAACTCATGAGTAATGCCTAAAATCAGATGAAATGATAGATGACTGACACTGATGTACAAGCACCAAACACTGATTGTAAGCCTAAACTTCACAACAACTGTAAACTCTTTCTTCAGGTAAGCGGAAGTACACTTACAATGTTAATAAGGTTTTTATGATTAAAGCCACAAGTGTGTTTTATATCCGTTTTTTGTGCTCTCTTGTGATACTGTAATTTAAAAGTAATTTTTTTTGCTGCTGCACATTTAGGATCCCCTTAAGAATTTGCATTTGAAATGAGCACTTTATTCCTAATAAAGTTAAATTGGGTTCCGCACATATTTTTTTAATTTCTTATTTTGTGTTCAACAGAGTATATATATATATCAAGTTTTCCTTTCTTTTTATAGTGTTACAAGCTGTTAGTGCGTAGACAAGATCGCTAAAGTTGCAAAGAATAAAGTTTCAGAGTTATGACTTTCCCACATACCCCTAAAATGGCTTGTTTAAACTGGTCCCCACTTCTCTACGTCATAGAGTGACGTATTTTTAAACACCGCCCAAATGTTTATACAAAGACAGAAGGCAGATCTATTATTCTCGCTGTAGTGTTGCTACAGGGACCATGTTCTGGAGATGCGGTGTAACAGTGAAACTACTTTTTTTGTGCTTTCAAAAGAGGACATAACCGCAGTGTTTGAGTTGTATTCACAACACTGTTCCAGAACAGTTCAACTAAAATATTCAGATATATGTGTGTTCAGTGCCTTTACGGAGGACTATTTTTAGGTCAAACAAAAAGTAGTAATAAATATCATAAGTCAAATATTGCAGTATAGTACAAATAATATACATATATACACTTAACACAATCATTAACAGATATGTAAATAAATGAGGAAGAAAAAAATAATAATAAATAATAACAATAATAAACATATATAATAGTAAAAGAATATATAATAATACAAAAAAAAAAATATATATATATATATATAAATAATGACAAAGCAAATAAATTTAAAACAGCGGCAATTATGTGTTGTTATATATTCAAATATATAAGTAGATAAATGAAGATGAGCAAATGAGCACATTTAAGATATTGTTGTCTCCTTAAAGTTGTTGCAAACCGAATCTTTTCTATCCTGAGAGCATGTAAAAAGTCAAAAACCCACTGGCGATAAAAAGGAGGGGATGGCGGCTATAAGGATAAGTTGCCTTGCCAACAAAGTTGCAAAGGCTACACTGTCAGCCTGTATGGTGTTTAAACTAACAGTCTCCGGCAAAATGCCAAACAGCGCTGTTAGGGGATTGGGATCCAAAGGCCTGACTCACAACCTTTAAGTAAGTTATGTTTTCTTATAAAAAGAACCTGCTACTTTCTTTTCAAGCATTTCTTTGATCACAAATGCAGACACGGTGTTATGTTTACAAGACATGATCAGGGCTAGATTTATGCACAGACACTCTAGGCCCATGCCTATGCTTGCTCGTTCAGGGGGGCCCGAACACAATGGAGTGATATTTAGCATGTTTATTTTATCTACAACAGGGTAAAGAACCAAAACTCCAAGTAGATATTTACCCTGCCCTTAAACACACTGCATTACACCAAATACACAAAATAATGTTCTTTTTAGAACATATGACCCCTTTAATGATTTTATGCAACTTTCCCCCTAAAGTCTACTTATAGAGTTAGTAAAGTTTTTGTGCTCCAGAAACAGTCACAAGTTTGTTTTTTATATTCATTTAAGTGTGTGTTTTATTTTACTGCTGTGTCTATAAGAAACAAGTATTAAATCAATGCTTTTCCCAGCTTTGCAACTTTTGTATCATTTGTTACTCACCCCCTGCACCATGGAGGCGTCAGTGGCTAGTCTGGTAGTGAGAGCACCAGGACTGTTAATGGGGTTGTCGAACCAGCCAATCTCTTGATTCAACATGGCCTGAAATCCAACCTTCCTCAGCCTGCGAGTCAACAGCTCTCCTGATTTGGCAAATGAGTAGCCCTGCGAGAAACATATCATAGCATCAGGGGTCTGCTGTAATATCACAACACATTTCTCACAGGGAAATGTTAAATCTCAACAAAGAACAGTGGAAATACCTGCAGGAACTGGGAAAAGAAGCTCAGGACTCCTATGCTAACAAACAAAATGCAAATCCCGTTTATCTGCCTCCTCTGTTCATCTAGGTCTTGAATGGAGAATGTCTGAAAAGCAACCATGGTTTTGTTTTAAATCACAAATTTTGCACACACTAAAAGTGGTGTTTGCCTGTGCCTTTCATGGGTAATGATGATCATTAACTATAACTAGTACCTAACCAATTTCTTCGCGGCTAGACATATAAAAAAATGTTAATTGAAATAATTCACACCAAACCTTACACTTTTTTTCAGGTAGTTGCCAAATTAACTTTTAAAATGTTTTCATTTTGTGTAATTTGAAGTACTTAAATGTTATGTTGATTATGTTGATTATCTAGATAGCACCGAGAATGCATAGCGTAGGGAATGTTGATATGGTTGCCAGCTAATGGGATGCTGCATTTTATTCAAAACCTTTTCAACAAGGTACACATCAAAATTTTCCAATCAGATTTTCTCTTTATGAGTGTGTGTCTCACCCCAAGGATTTCACTGAATAAAAGAGCATAGATAGGGTTGACCGATCCATTGATGGCAGCCCCTAAAGAGCCCAGCAGCATATACGGCCACTCAGGACGGTTATACTTCAGGATTCGTGCCACAGGAGCTGGTTCAATGACCTTTTCAGCTTTACCCTTGCTTTTCTGAAAAACAAGGATTTATATTAAAACAACAAAAACAGGAAGCATTGCATGTGTGATACTGCTGTACGTAATTATACTCGGTTCCAGACCTTGTTGTTTGGTTCAACTTCCTCCATTTCTAAATGGTCCAAGTGCATTTTTAAATTTCCAGATATGGCATCGGGAATGTTGTTTGACATCTGAGACTGTGACCGCTGTCTCAAAGAACGCCTGTTGGAAAGGTGTTGTCATTTAAAAACAGAACATTTAGGATTCTCCTCCAAAAATAATATCAAACATAATGTTTATGTACCTTAGGGCACTCTCATAACTTCCTCTGCTGAAGCTCCTTACTTTCTCAAGTCCATCCTCCTCTGTAATGGTCATCTCAGCAGCTGTGTTATTTAGTGTCATGTTAGTGTTATGTTATTTAGTGTTAGTGAAAGAAACCATTCACCCAAAAATGTACACAATGTCATTGACCCACAAGCTGCTCTTTTCTTAACCCCTTTAACTCTGCGGACCCGCCGGCGGGTCCAAAATTACATTCAAGTTGTGCCTTGAATTTTTAACCCTTTGC
>JAUCMU010000151.1:20071348-20088908 GCA_032275025.1 Enteromius treurensis
TTCTAGATTATTACCTGTGGGTTTTTTAGGTCCGATAATTAACACCTCTGTTTTGTCAGAATTTAACAGTAAGAAGTCACTTGTCATCCAATTTTCTACATCAGCTATGCATTCAGTTTCTCAATTTGGTGTGTTTCACCTGGCTGAGAAGATATACAGTGCTTCAAAACCCACTACGCACGGTTGTATGCAAGACATGGGTTTCAGCTGTCGAATTCCTTGTGTCAAGCCACTCTAGAACAACAGATAGCATTAGAAGCGTCTCACCTGAGGTAAAGACAAAAAGGACTGGACTGCTGCTGAGTGGTCCAAAGTTATGTTCTCTGTTGAAAGTAAGTTAGCATTTCCTTTGGAAATCAGGGTCCCAGAGTCTGGAGGAAGAGAGGAGAGGCACAGAATCCATGTTGTGTAAAGTTTCCACAGTCAGTGATGGTTTGGAGTGCCATGTCATCTGCTGGTGTGGGTCCACTGTGTTTTTTCTGAGGTGCAAGGTCAACGCAGCTGTATACCACGATGTTTTAGAGCACTTCATGCTTCCTGCTCCTGACCAACTTTATGGAGATGCAGATTACACTTTCCAACAGGACTTGGCACCTGCACACAGTGCCAAAGCTACCAGTACCTGGTTTATGGACCATGGTATCCCTGTTCTTAATTGGCCAGCAGACTCGTCTGACCTTAACCGTGATCTATGGGGTATTGTGAAGAGGGCTGAAGGTCACTATCAAAACAACCTGGGCTCTCATAACACCTGAGCAGTGCCACAGACTGATCGACTCCATGCCACACTGCATTGCTGCAGTAATTCAGGCAAAAGGAGCCCCAACTAAGTATTGAGTGCTGTACATGCTCCTACTTTTCAGGTTCATACTTTTCAGTTGGCCAAGATTTCTAAAAATCCTTTCTTTGTATTGGTCTTAAGAAATATTCAAATTTTTTGAGAGACTGAATTTGGGGTTTTCATAAGTTGTCAGCTATAATAATAAAAATTTAAGAAATAAACACTTGAAATATATTATTATATTTAGTGAAATAAATCAACTTTTTGAAGATATTCTAATAATATGACCAGCACCTGTATATATACACATAAACAACACTATTTTGTGTTGTACCATTCCTTCTTTTGGGTCGTAGAACCTCTGAATGAGTTGTATTGCTGTGCTCTTTCCTGATCCACTAGATCCAACAAATGCAGTCGTCTCACCAGCTTTGACCACAACATTCAAATCCTCTAATATCTGAACACAAGATACAGCCAGTCAATGTTTAAAAGAATTGAACCATTTAATGCAAACATTAGATAAAATGATGCATGCTAAAAACATAACTCACTTTCACTTCTGGACGGGAGGGATAGTTGAAGTCAACACTGTGGAATTCAATGTCACCTTTAACTTTGTCCAACGTATGACCTTCTTCTGAGAAGCAATCGATTTTTGGTTCCTGTACGGGAACAGGATGTGACAGTGATTAATCTGTCCCTGAAGCTGAAAGAATGAAATTCATTGATTTTGTGAGAAGAACTGTGTGTGTGTGTTATTCTCACCCTGTCAATAGTGTCAAATATACTCTTGGCTGCGGCCCGACCAGAGGCAAAGGCCTCAAGACAAGGAGAGGCCTGGCCCAGATTCATGGCACCTATAAGAACACCAAAGAACACCTGAAAAGAACAAAAAAGATTTTATGAAATACAAATTTTACCGAGCACTGTGTAAATTAAATTAAATAAAAAAATACAATACAAAAATTTAATTTAATTGTCACACCTGAACAAGGCCACCGGGCGTGAGCTCTTTGGTTTCAATGACCAGTTTTGAGCCATACCAGAAAGCCAGTGCATAACACAAGAATATGATGCACCAAAGATATCCCTGAAACACACCAATGATCGCCCCCTTCTTAATACCCCACGCCTGGGCCTCCACAAGGTTTCTGTCATACCTGTGAAAAAAACATTCAAAAACTCTCACTCTGCAGTTTCTACTTATGCATGCACGACTGGAAGACTTATCCCAATTAAAAACAATGCTTTTGTATTCTTTCACCAAGATGCAATTTCATGCTCTGTCTTACCTTATATAAATAACATCATCACCCCTTCTACTCTTTCAACTACTTCATTCCAACCAAAATGCCTACTTTTTACAATCCACATTATTGCAGGTTCAGAATGCCTTTACATTCAGAGTATTTTCTCATTAAGGATCCTGTGTCACTTTGTATATCCAGATGTAAATAGGTTTGCATTGACAAATAAAAAAGGGCACGTTGTACCTCTCTGCCTCTTTGTGCTCTCCTCCAAAAGCAGCCACCGTTCTGATGGAGGAAAGGACTTCATCAGCCACTGCTCCTGCTTTAGCATATGCCATCAACTCATGATCCGTCAACCTCGCCACAGCCTTCACATCAAAAACATACATTTACATAATGTATGGCACACTTACATAGAAAAGAAAATGAAAAGATGAAACACAAAATGTCATCTAAGTACATGAGTTTGTGATAACACTTTAGAATAAGGACACGTATTACTATTACTATTAACTATGACTTTACCTCAATAACTTCCTAATTTACTGCTTATTGATAATTAGTAGGTAAGTTTAGGTATTTGGTAGGATTAGGAATGTAGAACAAGGCATTAACATTTGCTTAACTACACAAACACACACACACACACACAGGTTCTTCGGCAGTTCTTTGGAAAGGTTAAGATGCTATATAGCACGGTTACTGTTTAAAGAACCGGTAAAGCACCACTGCCATATAAAGAAGCCATTAAGCAAGCCATAAGCTTTTTTTTCTTTTCTTTTTGCATGTGGGATGGGATTAATGCAGAACACAGACGAATGTTTGAAAAAAGAAACACAAATCCATTAAAGTCTTTTGGCTTTACAAAATGTTAACTGACGGACTGAAGTGGTGTGGATTATTGGGATATTTTTATCAACTGTTTGGACTCTCATTCTGATGGCATCCATTCACTGCATAGGATCTATTGCTGATGCGTTTCTCCAAATCTGCTCTTGTGAAGAACAAACTCATCGACATCTCTGATGGAGTAAATATGCAACTATTCCTTTTGAGATTTCTCCCATTCATGTTTTTACATTTATCATATTAAACTTTCTATAATGATACCAACCATCGCCATGAGTCCTGCAGCCAATCCTATGAGAGGACTCACTGCTATCACCACCAGCGTCAGCTTCCATCCGCCAACAAATCCCACCATGAAACCAAATATGAACGTTGAGATCCTCTCGATGAAGATGGACACCTGGTCTGCTATAGCACTGTTGATTTTGTTGATGTCACTGCATTGAAAAAAAAAGTCACAAACATGAAAAATAAACTAGATTTTATTGCAAGGGATAAAACTGGAGTAGGGTTTGTTTTGAAAAATTTTCGCTAAGAAATTAGTGGTAAATTTCCCTAATAATTACAAAGAAATAGATTTTAATTAAAACTGAAAGATCTTAAATATTTTCTTGCAAAACATGCTGCAGTAATGAACTTCATGTAGTTTATCGTCCACTAAAAAGCTGATCACTCTTCAAATTCATTTGATTTGCCAATGCTTAGAAAATATTTAAACCACTAATGTCATATTCCTGAGCAAACAGCACAAGATAACACAGAAGAATTGAGCATTACTCAGATATCCTTGTGTTCAGCTCCCCGACGGAGTTGCAGTCGAACCAGCCAATCTCCATGCACATTATTTTCCTGAAGTATATTTTCCTGATGCGTTGGATCTGTCTGGCAGCGGCAGAAACCCAGAGAGCGATCTCAAAAAAAAAAAAAAAAAAGTGAACGCTCATGAATACTGTGAATTTAAAAACAAACACTTCTTCTTGAGGTTCTTAAGGCACAATAATATCTCTGTCTGCTGGAGACCTGGCGCAATACTGAGATTTAAAGGATGTGTATGGTAAAACCCTGGCTAAATCTCTGATACTAGACAGATGTTAATATTGCACCATTTCTTCGTCTGAATGAGCATTACAGTAAAACATTTTACATGAGATGAGAATAAAGTTTCTTCTATACCTGAAAGTAACTCAGAATAAGGACTCCAACTCCAATTCCAACATAATAAAATGCAAACTTGGTCATTTCAGCCTCAATATCCACACTGTAAAGAGGGACAGAGCAAGATGAAAGAGCGTTTTACAATGTTAAAAGCCATTCTGCGGTGCTTTCCACAAAACCTTTCTGGCTATGAAACTGGCTAAAAATGAAAACAAATAAATGAAAAATTTTAATAATTAAATATAATTTGTAAAATGTAACAAATATATGATAAAAAAAATGTAACTTGTTGAAATTGTTTTTATTAAACATGCATTTTAATAATTAAAAACATTTAATAATATATCAATCTAAATATATTTATGTAAATAATAAATATAACACAAATGAAATAAATATTTGTAAAATATAAACATAACCATATCTAAATACACTCATTAAATCAACAGCATTAAAATAACACATCCTAGATCTGAATGAATGAAATATTCTTTTAAAATACTTATTGTTCTTTTCATAGTTGATTGTGCTGACAACAAAATCACACAAAAATGATCAATTGAAATCAAATTTATTAACCCATGGAGGTCTGGATTTGGAAAATCAAATCAAATCAAATTAATTAAAAAAAAAAATTTTTATTAATAAGAACAGGAATTAAGAAGCAGAAAAGTTGACATGAAAAATAAAAAACTTTTTTTCTCCCAGATTTGAGCCCATGACAACATGAAAATTAAACTGAATAGTTTTTAAGTTTCCAAAATGAAAAATCACAAATAAGATTGATTTAGTTTCATTTATTTCTCTTAAATGGCAATGTGGAGCTTTTGTTTGGCAATGTTTTACTGTTTTTAAAGTTTGTATTAATCTCATATGCATTTCTCGTCTAGAGCTTCATATCTTATAAATGTCTCAGATTCAATTAACTCAAATTTAGTTTCAATGAACTCAAATATTTCTCAACAAATTCTCCCAAAAGTTGAGGTCTTGCAAAACATTTCCATTCGTCTTTTGCACCTTGAACGAGCAGCACAGTTTTTCTGTGATGACACTCAGGTTGGATCTTGAACCATCCTCACTCACCCACAGTACGTGGTGCTGTTGTCTGGCCGCTCGACCACAGTCCCGTCCAGCCAGGTGATGGTGTTATTAATGCATGTTTTGTTAGGGTTGGCCAGTTCCTGTACCTCAAGCTCATAGTCCACGAAAGTGTTGGTCATCATGCCGTACACCAGCAGCATGAGAGGAGATGCGGCGCCATGGACCAGAGAGCACACGCTTCCCACCACCATCATCAGCACCTCCTTCCACGTGGCAAAGCGGAACTGGAAAGAAATAAACAGAGATGTAAGAGAAAAATCAAGCATTAAATCAATCTAAAAAGCAGAACCACATTGAAACGCTTACCAGCTGAAAGAATCCGATAGTCAGCGCTTTCTCTTTTTTTGTTTTGTCACTGTCATTCCTTCAAACACAGACAGAATTAAGATACTTTATTGCAGCTTAAAATTCATTTTCAGATCATTTGTAAATAACCTGATTCAGATCTGAATTTTTGAACAGGTTTGAGAATCGTCTGATTCAGATTGGGACTTCGGTGCAGCTTGGTGAATCATTTGATTCATCTCAATACTTTGGTTCAGGTTCGCAAATCATTTGATTTAGATCGGGACTTCAGTGCAGGTGCTCTGTTTTTTTTTTTGTTTTTTTTTGCAAGGGTTAAGTCTGCGTTAAGAGTCAACAGTAGTTTAATCACACTTCATATTATCTACACATTCACTGAGATTAAGATTATTTGAGTCCCTACACTGTCTACCGAAGCACTAAATCCATAAAATAGAACAGTTCGACTCAAAATTGATTCAGTCCCAAGTGATCCAAGCTGTATATGGCTTTGTGTAATAAACTCATCTACATCTTAAAATGCACAAAGGTTAATGCATTTTTAGCCCATTTTGCTTCCAGATTTTAAATTTAACAGATGATCCAATCATTGTTTGCCCACACATTTGTGACTTTCTGTAGTGTTATCGCCATATCATGCATACATAACATAGGAAGAAGTCAATAAATAAAAACAAAATACTCACTTGAGGTCAGCATCTGTGTTGTAAGAAAACAGAAGAAATTAGTTGCACACTGTAAAACATGAAATATTTTGCCTTTGAAATAAACCACAGCACACTACAGTTCTTACCTTCATCAGCTTTGTATGATTTTGTGGATTTATCTGTGTTTTTTTGAGTTTTTTCACTTTTCTTCTTCATTTTTCAATGTGGTTGAATCTGACATGTGGTTTTACAGAAAAAGACATTCAGACAGTTTTAACTTTCCAACAGCATCAAATCACACAAAATAATGTCTTATCTGACAATAATAATAATGCCTATGTGATGAACTACAGCGATAATAAACTTAAACTTACCTATCGTTAACCTGGCATTTTACAGTGATTATATAACAGTTCTGGTTAATGTACATTAAGAATCCTCAGCTCTTCTCCGTATATGATTTAGTCTGATTAAATATCACAATAATTAAAAACCCACTAAAATAAATACCTAAACAATACATTAAAAAAACACAATTTGGGCGTTTAAATTAAAGAGCAAGCTCATTTCATTTTGCTTTGAGAACATAATAAGAAAAAATAATGCTGATTAGAAATATGCTTATATTAAAAATAACATAATCAAGATCTACTTAAGACACATGTGCGATTAATGGTATCTTTGCTTTGGGAGAAAACAAATACAAGAAAAAAAAAATTGGTGTGGTTTTTACTTTAATATGTGACCCTGGAGCTCAAATATACGGGTAGCAAAAGCTTATAATGTTTTAAATGGGTCGAAATGATAAAAAAAAAAATCAAATGACCAAAGAAAAAATCAAGTATATCAATTAAGGATATAAAGTAAAGATCATGTTTGGTGCGGATGATTTGTAAATTTCCTACTATAAATATCTCATAACTTTGATTAGTAATATGCATTGCTAAGAAATGAATCTGGACATTTTAAAATGGTTGTATTTTTAAATATTGTTCTCTCTAACAAACCATAAACCAGTGGAAAGGTTTTATGACTGGTTTAGTAGTCCAGGGTCACATAACAATCTTCGCTCATTAGTAAAAGCAGAAAACATATTCTGATAACCTTTGTTTTATTCAAAATTTAAAAAAAGGAAAAAGTAATTCGTTACAGTTTATGTGAAGATATAGAGAAAGCGAGAAGTACTGATTCATACCTGCTGTGAGGAGCTGCTCTCAGTGGCGTTTCTCTGATATCCGAGGGGCTCTTCTTTCAGTGCGGTCCGTCCACACCTTCTGCACTATCTTCCCCTTTATTAGACTGATAAGACATTACCTGATCAAGGTCAAGGTGTGCACAGTCTGTTCTCTACTCAGAGACCCAAAATAGTGTATGAGATTGTGAGGAAAAAACTATGTTCACACAGTTCAGTCACATTTATTTATCACTTATTGAGGTTTACAGCAGATTATTAACGTCATCTCATAGACATCAGTAATAACTTAGGTTGAATGACCGTTGGGTTGTTAGTTCATTAGGCTGGTCTTGCTGTATTGAGTATGATGATTAGAGACTGACAGGCGGATTATTATTAATTTGTATTTTATTTATATCTATTTATTTGTTTATTTTTCTTTGCCTTGGTAGAAAACAAATCTGAGGAAAAAAAAAAGAAAGGTGTGGGTTTTACTTTAACATGTGACCACAAATATAGATATACATTTCCACCAAAAACATACAATGCATTGTATGGTTCAACTATTTTTCTTTTATGCAAAAACATTTTAGGATATTAAGCAAGATATTTTGGAAGTTTCATACAGTGAATATATCAATAAAAAGCCTATCAATATATCTATTTATTAATGTAGTTTTTTTCATTTATTTGACGTCTATAATATATCATTATGTGTAATAATGAGTCACAGTTATTATAAATAATGTCCCCCTCCCCTTATCTACACTGTAGAAAGTCCTAAATAAAACTGTGATTACTGGTATGTTTAAGAAAATACTGTGTCACTTGCCATTACTTTGTAACTGTTTATTAAATTTACTCACAATTTGAGTGAAAATTGTGTCTACATCAAGTTTTTCCAGTGCACTAATGCATATCAACTAATTTAATAAATGTATACTGTATGAAGGTGATAATTTAATAGATGGTAGTTTAATAGCCCAGCGGTCATTCAACCCTTCTGCTGACATGTCATCTCAAAAACAATATAAATGATCAATAACTGATAACAAAACTCATATGCATCCCCGCTATCTGAATCCAGTGCAGCAGAAATGAAAAAACAATAAACATAATAATAATAAATTATAAATAAAGTTGTATTAGCTTAGAAATGTATCATTTCTTACATATTCCTCATGGATATGGACACTTTAAGCAAGCTATGACAAAATAGGAAATAGGTAAGTGTTATTTCCCTGTAAAAGTTAAAGTTTTTTTTATTGATGTTTTTGGAGTCTTCAGAAGAGCCAAATTTATGACGCTAATAAAGTGTGATGCTGAGAGTACAACTTACGTCAATCCTTATCAAAACAGTCCATTTTCAAAACCTCTGAAATATCTGGAAAAAAATTATATCAGGCTATCATAATGACTTAACTTACAACTTAAATTAAACATTTTATTTTTTGCACTCAACCAATCTAATCTAAGAGTAATGGAAAATGTAATCGATACTCCCAGTGGTCAAATTGTAAAAATAATAAATAAAACAAATTTTTAAAAATGTAGGTGCCTGCATCCCAGTGTGCATACTATCCATCTTAAATTCAATATGATATTAATAGTTTTGAATACACTGTACTATTTAGGGAGGGTGGATAGTAGGCTTTACACATTGGGACACATGGAATGAGGTCATCTGATTGAATCACTGGATCACTTGATTCTTTCAAAAAAATAATAGCACATTAGTGCTAGAGCACGTGTCCTGGTATTCAGAAAGGTACATTGTGCAAATATAAAACAAAAACCCATGGATATATATATACTGTTTATATATATATATAAATTTTTTATTGCTATAATTATAAGGGCATTCTAACTGCATGCTTTTGAACTCTTAAGACGTGTTTAAATAATATTAATTAATTAATAACATAACGTCTCTGTCGGTTCGAGCCCTTCCCGAAAACTAACATTGACATCTGGCGGCCAAAAAATGAATCACACATAGGCCTAGGTTTTCTATATTTGGAAACATATTTTTTGTATTGGACACTCTAATGTTCGTTAAACAAGTTACCAAAAGAAATGCAGTTAAAAAGAAAACATGCTCTCACAGCTGTGGTCATCTGTGAAAGTCAGGTCAGTGACCGAACGGTGAACAACTAGACTGTATTTTTTAACCTGCAATAAATCACTTATCACTTATTAATCAGTTTTACAGTTAAAATGATAAAGCTTTGTGTCATTGTAATTATCTGCCATAAAGTTTAAACTCTTTGTCATTTGTACATCATGTATCTATCCTTGACTTCGAGATATTTATATGATAATCGATTTTAGTGGATGTAAAAGGCATTCTGGTCTCACTTTGTTATAAGGTTACAAGTAATAACGAGCAGTACATTGGTTAATATTCTTTGTTAAATTTAGTGAATTAAAATACAAAAACCTAAATTCTTAGGTATTCTTCATACCTCCAGAAAGTGACTGACTAGAAAGTTACCTGTTACAGAAATGGACCCGTTCCTCTTGGCAGGTATATTTTTGGGTTGCCAGTCACAGACTGAATGTATCCAATGCATCTCCGTGCCAGCGCATACTTTTCAGAGTAATCTTGAAACTTCTTTCGAAGCAATGCAACACATCGTCTCTTTACGAAGAAACGTTGAAGTCCTTTTGTTTATCTGAATCTATTAAATGAACGATTTGAATGTGACTCAAAGACTTGTGCTGCAGCCCTGAGCAGCCGCAGAGTTTACAATAACACAACTGATTCCTGCTTACTAAAGATACACAGTTTCAAAGTAGTCTGAGGTCTCTTACTGTGTTCAGGAATGTACTGTTTATAAATTCACAAACACAGGAATCTGTTTGATGTTGCTCGAAACAGATCTAAGGACCAGTTGCTATTGTTATCTAAGGTACAACAATTAAAAATATTTAGTTATGTGTGTGTATATATATATATATATATATTGTATATATATATATATTGTATATATATATTGTATATATATATAAATGTCAGTAAGATATTCAATGGTTTTTAAAGATGTTTCTTCTGCTCATCAAGGCTGCATTTTTTAGATTTAAAAAAAAAAAAACTGAAAAAAAAGTAATATTGTGAAATATTATTTCAATTTAAAATAACTGTTTTCTGTGTGAATATATTTTCAAATGTAATTTATTCCTGTGATACAAAGCACCATTACTCCAGTCTTCAGTGTCACATGATCCTTTCAGAAATCATTTCTAATATGCTGATTTATAACTAGAATTGTCAATGTTGGAGCAGTTGTGCAGCAAAATATATATATTTTAACCTAAGCAACATATTTTTTTTAAACTAAATATAAAACATTTCTAAAACGTACATTTATGCTGTGACTTTTTTGTTCATTTAATAGATCCTTTGTTAATAAAAGTATTCATTTCTTTCAAAGAGGAAAGAATAAAAATGTACTGATCCCAAACGTTTGAAAAGTAGTGAAAGTGTAAACTACTGTAACAATAGATTTGAACATTATTATCCATTTTAAATAAATGCTTGTCTTTTTAATATTTTAATGATCAAATAATACTAAAAAAAAACTATTAAGCAGCTCAACCGTTTTCAACACTGATAATAAAAAAAATCTGCATATGATTTCTGAAAGGTCTGAAAGTGACACTGAAGACTGGAGTAATGATGCTCTGTTAATCTGGTTAGATTGATCTCTGGTGTTTTATCTGACCTTCCAATTTCCTATCAGCCGACGATTAACGTAGAATCTAAATGCGTCTGAAAGGTAACTGTCCTTTATAATCCTCCGGCGCCCCCTGCAGGAAGAACACGGCACCAGTATTACATAATAGCAGAAACTTCTGTGAGATAAGCGGTGTCAGATGCACACAAAGCCGAGAGGAAGAACAAACACATTCCTGACAAGTTTCTAGTAACAGAAATCTTTGAAAGCGGACTTCTTAAGCAAGGGTAAGTCTAGCCCACGGCTGGTTTGTGGAGATAGTTTTGCATTTAAGTTCAAGTGAGCAAATTCCTGTTTTTGGTACAATACGTTAAGTGGATAAGCTTTGTAAAAGAGTTCTGTCTGGACGTTACTGATCACGCATTTTCTTAAAATGGCATTTTAGTGTTGTAACAACGTTAGCTCGGTTTCTTTCTTTCATTCGTTCCAAGTTTGAAACAGTACAGCGTAAAAGTTCACTTTTATTGAAATCTCTTTGATTTGATTTGTTTTGCAGGTCCCATTTACTGAAGTAAAGTCCGACCGAGTCTTTTCCGGGAATCGGTTCTTTCAAATTGTTCAATTTGAGAGAATCGGTTCAAAACAGATTTCCGCGGTTTTTTCACTTCGAACGCGATCTCGGTGTTCCAAAGATTTAAAGCTACCCTAAAGTAATAAATCAAAGGAAATCTTGATATTAGTCTAGAATATTAGAAACGCCATTTTAATTGGTTGCAGCCATGCAAATACAGGACTGCTTTTAAACCTGTATAACTAACTTTTACAATAAATGGCGCTACATAGGCTATGTGCATGCACATATCTCCAATAAAAAATGTGCACGTTACAATTAAATTAGCCTACGTTTTATAAAACCAGCCGCAAGCTGTGTGTGTTGATAAAACTATCAATCAATCAAGCTGCGAACATGTTTACTTTCCGTCAAATTAGTCACACTCTTCCCAAATGCTATTCAGAATCACAGTAGACCTACTTACAATTGTTTTACATTGTTTCAAATTTCCACCAGTTCACTCGCCACTTCTAGGCACATTTCTAATCGGTTACGTTTGAAATAAACGATTGAATGAATTGTGGACTTGAACCGCGGCGAATCATTTACATTGGCTTGTGTGATCCGGCTTTTGACGAGATCCGATTCAACCGAATGATTCGTTCACGGTTAAGATCGTGGCTTCCGTGTGTTTCACAATCGTACAGCATAAATGATTCAGCCACATGCACACTCTCTCTCGTCGTTATTTTTTGCTGATTTGGAAAGGTTTTGATTAAGCTGGATCCAAATTTCTTATAAAAACAAATACATTTTCTTTTGCAGAAATGTTCCTGTACATTGTAGGTCTCATAGTCATCTTCTATATCTATCGGTGGTTCAGAGAACTGGGACGAGTTCCCAATAAATCGGAGAAGTTTGTGTACATCACAGGCTGTGACACAGGGTTTGGGAATCTCTTGGCCAAACACCTGGACACGAAGGGTTTCCGTGTTATCGCTGGCTGCTACACAGAGAAGGGAGAAGTTGAGCTGAAGAAGTGCTGCTCCGACAAACTCACAACGCTGCATTTGGATGTGACTGATAATTTGAGCATTAAAAAAGCAGCGGAAACCATTAAAACCCTAGTGGGAGAGAAGGGTAAGTCACAGAAAGATTGGAATAATTCAGCTTTGCATCACAGTAATATTTTTTTTCCACTAATTTAAATGAAAAAAAGTCTATTTTAAATTCTAATAATATCTCACGATATTACTGTTTTTGTTGTTTTTGAGTAAATAAAAGCAACATTGGTGACATAATTAAGAAATTGCATTCATGCATTCAATATTTAATTCCTGATCTTAAAAATATATAATGCATGATTTGAATTTGAAAGTAAAATTTAACATTTAAAGAAATTGATTTAATACATTTGATTATAATTGCATGTTATCATATACGCAATACATTGGATGATGCACTATACACATTCATAATATGTATTTCCAGAAACCTTAGATATTATAATTACCAGTTTTTGAAATGTCATCTATACAAAGTTGCATTTCATTTATTAAAATGTATTATGTTTAATGATTAAATTTTCATTTTATGTCCAATGGTAAAATAAAACGAATAGGTTACTTCCGTAACCCAGGTTCCCTAAAACACCGGAACGAGTACTGTGTCTGCAAAGACGCTATAGGAAAAACTAATTTTTCCCCCTTAACTGAAACCCATTTAACACGCAGTGAAACTATTGAACTATCCAGCTGCAAGGGCGTCTTCAAGCTTTTAGTAGAAATTTGCTCTTTTAGACGCCGGATGGCGGCAGGGGAATCGTCCAACTGCAGTGGCGTATTTAATGGCGAATGGCTTGAGTCAGGGACAGCAAAGATGCATGTCACTGAAGGAGAAGAAATCTGAAGTCCTGTGGCGTTTCAGCCGCTCTGTATAGATTGCCCTGCCCCCCTCAGGCGAGCTTCGGCTGGAGCCTGCCATTGTTGCCGCAGCACGGCGGCCAGCCGATAGGTTTAAAAATGACCACTAATGGCTTCAGTTAGGGGGAAAAAAGGAGTTTTTCCCAGACGCAGTACGAGTGAAGTGTCGACAGGGAACATAATTTCCTGCTCATTTAAGAAAGTGTAATTATTTGTTGATTGTTTTTATTTTAGTTCATTATATATATATATATATATGGCAACATCACATGTTTCTTACATCACATTTCCTGCGATGAAAGAAAACTGTTGAGCTGTGTGTGTTTGCAGGTCTGTGGGCCGTGGTCAACAACGCTGGGATCTCCTTCCCAACTGCTCCCAATGACTGGCTGGAAATTGAGGACTTCAAACATATGATCAATGTCAATCTGATCGGGGTTGTTGCCATCACTCTGAGTGTGTTACCGCTCATTAAGAAGACCAAGGGCAGAGTGGTCAATGTGGCCAGTGTGTTTGGAAGGATTAGTACTCTGGGAGGAGCGTACTGCATTACTAAGTATGGAGTAGAGGCTTTTAATGACAGTCTGAGGTCAGTATGTCCTGTAACAACCACTGCAACCATCCAGTTGATACATTTTAATTTAGCAAGCATTTTCTCTGCTGAAAATGCTAAAATATTTGAAAAATACCTGATTAGTCATCACAAAGGTCTGCTTAAATACAACAGCTGATAACTTGATCATAAAGTTTAAATGTATGTACGGAGTAATTTGGAAAGAACTGGCCAAAAGGTGCTGCTGTAATGATTATGCTTTTTGTATCAGGAGATTATGATCTTAGTTTCCCTTTCCCCCGAATACTTGTTATGCTTCTAGAAATACATGTTTTGTCTAGAAATACAGTTTATGTCCAGTTTACCTGCATATTAAGAGTGCAGTACATCACCGATTTATATATATATATATTTATATTTTTATAAATAAAATAAAATAATAAATATATATATATATATATATATATGCTGTCAAATATAATTATTATGTATATATACATGCATGTGGATTTATATACTTAAGAAAAATATATATACAGTATATGAAGTATTTATATTTATTATAAATTATTATTAGAGTATAAATATTTAAATATTTTCAACATAGGTGCACAGTAAATATACACAGCACACACATATATTATGTAACCAAAAAAAATTATTTTAAATGTAATTAATCACTAATAATCATTTGACAAATATACTAAAAATAAAGTGTATATTTATTTATATATATATATATATATATATATATATATTTATATATTATCAATACCTCATTAAATCCTAATGCATTAAAATCAAAACCAAAATTCTGATCTAGTGTTATCATTTTTGTCATTTTTTAGATCACTGCATTTTGTAATATTTAAATAATAATACTAATTATTTTTATTATTCATCTTAATTTATTTTTAAATCATGTTTAACAGTAATAAATTCTCTAACTTGTACAAATGTAATTAGGGAAGTTGGAATTGACCACCAAACCAACAATAATTCCACAATCCATTCTTTCAAATCACAATTTTACCTAACCTTATCTCTACTATTCTTATGTGTGTATCCTGATTATTGCTGCTTTTGATTATTAAATGAGCTTTGCCTTTGTTCTCCAGGAGGAACATGGCACCGTTTGGAGTGAAGGTTTTATGCATTGAACCTGGTTTCTTCAAAACAAGTGTTACTGACTCCACTATCTTTGAGAGTCATTTGCAGAGATTATGGAAAAGGTTGCCTCAGGAGGTCAAGGATGAGTACGGCAGTGATTTCATAGACAAAAGTTAGTTTAACTCCAATAAGCAAAGGTCACGCTCCCAAACTGTTTGCAGTACTAGTTCTGAAAGGCAACATACATTCCTGATGTTCCTGTGGTTGTGTTTGCAGCGAAAGTGGTGGTTAAGGAGAAGATTGAGAAGTTACTGGACTCAGATTTGATGAAGGTGGTCAGCTGTATGGAGCATGCGGTGGCTGCGGTCCATCCTCGGACCAGATACTCTCCAGGCTGGGATGCCAAGTTCTTCTGGCTGCCCCTCTCCTACATGCCAACCTTCATCTCAGATGCTTTCATCTTAAAGAATGCTGTTAAACCAAAATTGTCAGTTCTGTAAGCATAAAAGGCCAATTCTCTGTGCTGCATGCTCATGAAGTGCATTGATTGAATAAACCATTTTTCCACTTTCAGCTGGAAATATGGTTAATAATGAACAAAAACTTAATTTAAACACAATCAATTTTTCTAAGACATTTAGATTGTAGAAATACATTTGATATAGATAATCTTGACTTCATCTTTATGCATTATTTTAAACTCATTTCCAAATGCGAACATTACAAAAACTTTTAACAGACATAAAGGCATTTTCAGGTGTGCGCAAAATATGTGTGCGAGATTACAGTATGTATTCTTTTAATGGATAAAATATGACATTTCTGAAGAAAGCAAAAGGTACACAAATTATAGAATGATCCACCTAAATCAATAAAAACTTTATTGTACATTTACAGTATTGAATATAAATAAAAACTACATTTTAAAATGTTTTCTGATATATTTTTAGAGTGTTTCATTTTTCCTTTAAGGTTTCTTGATCACGAAAAAACAAATCTTACTTTTTACACCATTTAAAACTTTCCCAAATGTGACCCTGGACCACAAAACCAGTTATAAGTGTTAATTTTGCCGAATAAATAAGCTTTTGGTTTATTAGGATTGGACAATAACTGGCCGAAAAACAACTATTTTAATATTTCATGATTTTTGCATGAAAGCGAAATTTGTAATTTTGACCCATTTTGGCTATTGCTACGAATATACCCAAGTGAAGTACAGATTTAGTAAATACATGGGCACACAAACTAAATATTGACTGTTTAAACGCCAAAGTAGGCCTTAGGCCTTATTGCACAACCTCAGTGACGTTTATTGTGTTTGGCGCCCTTTGACCCTGCAGTCTGTTTGTGGCCCTCAAGCTCTTCAGTGCACCAGGATTAGGGGCCCGTTTCAGAAAGGAGGTTAAGTGAAAACTCAGAGTATCTTAACCCTGAAATAAGAGAAACTCTGGATTTTCAGTTTCAATATGGCAGGTTTGTCAAACCTGAAAAAGCAAGGTAAGTCAAGCCTGTTTCTGAAAGAGAGGTAACTTTAACTCTGAGTCAGTTACCATGGTAACTTACTCTATGAACCTAACCTGGTCAGGAGCAGGTTTTATTCTCTAAACTCTTGAGTTTCTGTCGGTCTTCTCCGCTTTTTTTATAGACGAAGCAGTATTTCTTGCCTTAGCCTAGTCATTTATTACCCACATTTCAGTCACACAAACAACAAAGTTACGATAATTGCTTGTCCTTTTTTGGAGGAAAAATTCGAAGAGAATTACATTTACGTCGGACAAGGATTTTTTTGTCTTTTCCCCATAACAATACATTTTTGTTTGAGCGTTAACGTTTATCGTTGCTATTAATTACATATATCTATAATCTAATCCGTCCTTACATCAATAATATCACCCATTGTGGTCGTGCTCTTATATCCGAGCAGATACTATGTGCAGCTTTACATTTCTTTGCTAAAGGAAGCTTTCTGTATCGGGGATGCAGAGTAAGTAAGGCCACTGTATGCACTGTATGTATTAAAAAAAAAAAAAACCTTGACATGCTCAAACCTCACCTGATTGTATTATATTTAAAAATGTCATTTTCAGCTGCTGCCATGTTCTTTTAATACCTGCAGGTTTGCACCTTCATGACAATTACAATTATATTCAGTAACATAGTTTTAAGTTTTACCTTTGATATTACTGCAAAAAAATAAGTAATTCACTGACCTTCAACAGGAACATGTACTGTAAATAGATTAGTTGGATTATTACTATTTTTTTAGTACTGCTAACATTCAAATTTTTTGTAGAAACTATGCAGAAGCCTATTTTATGGAATTTCATGCAATTTCATCTGAAATAACTTTAAAATTTCGGCCAATTCCCAACATTTTCAAGTAAAAAGTCAACAAACATCACACGTTACATTATACTTAAATATGTGCTAATATTTGCTGTAACTTTGCATGAGTACATCAAGTTCAGCTGGAGAACAT
>JAUCMU010000151.1:20099093-20119240 GCA_032275025.1 Enteromius treurensis
TCTTAGGGGTCGTTCACATGCAGCGCGTTTTGTGCGCGCAAGCTCTTCATTTGAGATGATTTTCACAGAAATGATTTTGTAACTGACTGCGCTTTCATGGTCGCCAAGGAACAGCAGACGCGCGAGCGTGAAGTGCTTTGAGATTGGTGGAGGAAGCGACGCGCCTCGCATTTTTCATTTGTTTTTATGCGAAAACCTCGTACCGAACGGTTTAATATGATACGACGTATCGTTACACCCCTAATATATATAGTTTAATATTACTGACCTGTAATATTACTAACAGGATGTTTTTATTTAATTACCGCCATTGTCTCACTTGAAAAACTCTTATTAGTAGACCGCTATTTTTACATCTTAAACAACCCAGAATGATCCCATTAGAAACTAGTGCACTGATGCTAAAAGTCTGGGAAAAGATGTAACACTGGGGTCAAAAGGTCAACCACTGGTTTTACGCTTCACAGATAAGTCCAGAAAAATGTGCTGAGTGCCCTTAACAATCCAGGAATCAAAAGTTACTGTTAAATCGAGCACATTTACCAGCTGCATGGCCCTGTCGATGAACGACACTCCCAGAGTCTGAGGCTCCAGGTCCATCGTGACGTTGTCACCTGAATGAAACGACACTCCGTTGCCCGTGTCTCCCGACTTCACCAGGCTGCTTAGACTAACAGAAACAGAAAAACAGTGATATCTCAGTAACTGGAATCATAATTAAAAATGAACTTTAAATGATTTATATATTATAGATAAACTGTTCATACACTGTAAGCACAGACTGATGGGTAAAGTGAAGTCATTTGTTTTTAAATGTGGGTTTATATTTAGGTTAACTGTATGTAGTTGAGTGGCTTGCTCTTACTTCTATAATTTCCTCTGTTATTACTTATTTCTTATTAGCATGTTTTAGCACAGTTGGGGAGAACTTTTCAGCCAGAAAGAACATTTCACTGTACGTTGTACCAGCTATAACTACTTGTGACAAATAAAGGATCTTGAATCTTGAATCGTGTTTGTGTTGTACCTGGGTAGTTTAGGCATTGACGGGATGAGAGAGCCGGTGCGCTTGTAGTTGAGGAAAACTCCCACAACCAGAGCTCCAGTAATCAGAATAATAACCACAGCTAACAGGACGGTCACAGCTACACACACACACACACAGTATATAAGACATACAGTACAGTATGAGTGAAGTCTATTTACTTTCCACTTCAAGATTAGGATTAGGATTAGTAGAATAAGTTGACATAAATAGTGCTTGCAAAGTTTCTGACAGTCATTATGTTGTATGTTGTGGACCCCTCAAAATAAAATGTTAGAAGATAATAAGGAGACAGTCTACTAATACTCTAATAGCTGCTAGTTTACATGTAGTTGTAAAGTTACTTTCTGTTAAAATTTCTATTGTGGACTATTGAAATAAAGTGTTCCCGAAACGAGCACGCTGAACGTGCTTGATAAAGTAATTAGAGTGGATAAATAACAGCATCACGTGTTGCAAACCATGACAAAAGGTGTTTACAATGAAACAGTTATATAACTAATTAACAAGGAAGGGTTTGTTTACCTGTTCCTGCAGGAGCACCTCTAAACTTTCCCATTTCACAGTAACTACCCGAGTAACCGTAAGGACACCTGAGAAGCAAAAACACTGAACGGTTACAGACAATCTTCAGTCTCTACCGTATAATACAAATGACAAACGTTTGACAAAAATTATTCTTTATACAATCTGAGACTATGCATTTATTGTATTTTTACAGTCTTTTTTTACATTTTTTAAAAGTTGCAATGTTAATGTCATTATTTACACATTTTTAAATAATAAATTAAATGATTTATTTTCATGTTAAATATCACAATATTAAAGTTCCCCTATTATGGATTTTTGAAAACGTGCGTTCATGCAGTGTGAAGCACAGCTCTATATGAATGAACACATCTACAAAGTTTTACATCTTAAAGTACATGTAGGTGTATAAAATTACTGTTTTTTAAAAGAAAGAGTTGACTCTGAATCATTGAAACAATTCATTTTTAAAATGCTGAAGTCAACATGGAACATTGGAACGCAAAATCAATCTGCCACTAGGTGCGACTTCTGGAGCATTAAAAGCTCACAAACACTGATTTGAATGAAATCAACCAATCACCCGAGGTGTTTTTACAAATGAATCATTGAACACATTGTTTGGGAGTCGTTGAGCAAACAAGGTAAAAATAAATGTATACAATTTAAAAAAATTATATTAAAAATATAAAGAGATTTTGCATATGACATATTATGTTTATAAAAGAAATACAATACTGTGCAAAAGCCACTATTTTAATCAACAAAAATGGTTTAAGTCAGTTATTTCTATTTTTCCATGACAGTAGGAAATATCAGCTTGCAGTTCCAAACAAAAGCAAGTTTTCATAAAGCAATGAATACTTATCTCAAGATATCAATGAAAATGCAATTCCTATTGACATGTCGCTGTGATTTTGCCAAGCACAACGTGATCCTGGATTAACATTATTGTCGAAAAATATAGACCTAACTCTATCCATAATTCATCTCTAAAACCAGAAGGAAATGATGGGTAATAACAACTGGTTTGGTAAGGCTGATATAGACATTTTCTGTAAACTTCTTTCTTAATTCTGATTGGTTAACTGAAATGCTGTTGCAAAATAAATGGAGCAACGGAAGAGGAACATGTTGCACTTGGTGAAATAACATTCACATGAGCTCTTTAAATATATCTTTCAGCGGGGCGGCTGAGATGCTCAACAATAGCGTTCACACTCACTTGCAATTCGGCAGGCCTCTCTCATCAGTGTAGCATGTTCCTCCATTCATGCATCTGCATGCAAGTGGCATGGACACCTCTGCCTCAATGGCTGTGTGTGCGAGGCAGTTCAACACAGTCACAATGCAATCACATCACAAGTCAAACACTCACTTTCATCAGAGCACTCAAGTCAGAAGATCACATGACGATAAGGAAATCATGCAGCACATTCATGTATGTTATGAAATGTATTGACGGGATGCGATGGGACCAATCAGTTTATCTCTTACCGGCATCACATTCATTCTTGTTGAAGGTGAGCAGCGTGGAGCCCTGCGGACAGGCACAGGTGTATCCACCCGGCCGCAGCAAACACAGGTGACTGCAGACACCCTGACAGGGGTTCAGCACTGCAAGAGAATTGAATATTTACTATTACTATTATTGCTAGGGACAATTTAGTAGTCTCTGGATATTGGTAGGGACATGTCCCTAGAAGCTCTAAACTAAATGTTATGCACTTGTTGAAACATAAGGATTGCCGTCTCACCTGAGTGGTTGTGCCGGTGCTGCTGATAGATGCGTACTTGAGTCAGCCAGGGGTTTATGGTCAACACCTTCACCTTGTCTCCTTTCCCGAACTTATCTTTTTTCCACACTTCTCCCTTCTCTTTAGTCGTCCAGTACACGTGCCCCTCGAACACATCCAGACTGTAGGGATGACCGATGTCTGCAATGACAGCAAACGTGAGAACATCAGCCAGTCTTAAGCTGTTATCTCAGATATATCGCTCTGACATCTCACCTCCTGATATGATCATTTGGCGGTCTGTTCCGTCCACTTTCATCGATTCAATTATGTTTTCTTTTGAGTCACACCAGTAGATGCGGTTTTCATTCAAGTAGTCGAAAGCTATACCAGTAGGCCAGCCCAGATCTTCATCTAACAGCACCTCTCTGTGCTGCCCATCCATCCACGCCGTCTCAATCTTGGGCTTTCTGCCCCAGTCAGTCCAGAACATCTTACTATAATATATACATAACCAAAAATCAGGGCTCCAACATTTTAATGAATTTTCAATTATATTTTAAGTGGTTTGGTACTATTAGGTGCAATTTTCTAGTGCTTTATAGTGTTTTTTTTTATTTTTATACTTGTATATTTTTTATAAAAAAAGTGAATTTCAAATTAAAAAATGTATACAATTTTATTTCCACACAGAAAAATCACAATAAAACTTCTCTCAGGACTTAATAATTATATATATATATATATATATATATATATTTATACTGTACATATAAATATATTAGTGCTGTCAAATGATTAATGGCATCCAAATGTTTACAGTATATATGTATGTGTACTGTGTATATTTATTATGTATATATTAATAAACACAAATTATTTATTTTATATATTTATTATTTTATATACGTATATTTATGTTTATCCATATTTCTATGCTTATATTCCATATTATATATATTTAATATATAAACATAACATATTTTTCACTTTGTTATTTTTTTCCCTTCTTTTTCATACTTAAGACCATGTGATATTTCAGTTTTTCTTTTTTTTTTTAAATCTGCAAAAATGTCAATAATTCTGTCAATATGGGGTGCTGTGTGTACATTAGTGAGGGGAAAAAATAAACTTAAATGATCATTTTGACAACACTCAACATTATATATATATATATATATATAAATCTATTGTTGAATAGGTATATTAAATAATTTTTTAGAGAAAAATAATAATACTTTTTAATTTCTTTACTCACAAATCTCTACAAAAGCTCAATACATGAGCAATATCTATCCAAAATAACTAGTTTGTAAGATGTATTTATTTCAATTTCCATGATTTTTTAAAGACCTAAAAAACAATTTTTTAAATGTATAACCCTGCATCCCTTAAGGCTGTTTACTATATTTGAATTAGTTTAATGTATTGTAATCCTAAAAGGGGAGTTCAGATTCTCATTCATATTCATAGTCTTACCCTAGTCCAGGATTGACCACAATAGCTGCTGGCTGATCAAGATCGCTGTGAATCAACCACTTTCTGTAACGTCCATCCAGTTTTGACACTTCGATTCTATTAGTCCCCGCATCTGTCCAGTAAATATGGCTAATGGAAAAGACAAAACCAAATTTATTTTGTGTTGTTTATTTCTTTGGAACTGTCCCAGTAACCAGTTAAGACAATCTGCAACAGAGCTCATTTAAAGTATAGAAAAGCATGTCACAAACCCTCCGATCCAATCCACAGCGATGCCGTCAGGACTGGAGATGTATCTCAGGTTCAGGTCCACCTCTTTCACAGGATTATTTCCATAGTCATCAAACGTGGTCATGTAGGCCCTCTTAATTGCACCGAACTCAGAGCCTCGTCCCAACACCGTCCAGTACACTATACCTGAAAAATCATATGCAGAGAGTTTGCACTCATAACCTGATTAGAGAAACACAATAATACAGTGCAACAGTGATCATGTTTTCAGGAGCTTAGGTTGGTTTGGTAAGGATTTCAAAACATTCTTTAAAATATCACTGGTTTTGCTTTATTGTGCTTCGCTGTGCTGCATCAAAACATTAAGCACACGTCACATTAGATGTTATATCCCGTGAATAGTCTTACTTAGACCAAGGCCTTCTGGGTCCCACAGGTAGTCCAGTGCCTGAATGTGCTCTGCATTTTCCACATAATCAGAGTACTGCGCTGATGAGAGATTAAAGCGACGGATCCGTACGTTATCAGGCAATAACAAGACGGGAGGATTTCCTGTGAAAAGAGCAAAAGAAATGGTGATGACTTGCATTGCTCTGTTCATATGCAGCATGTCTTCTAAAAAAGGTTTTTCTTCAAATGTTCAGATTTTAGGCTACAGAAGGTAAATCATTTTAGATTGAAAGGCCTTACCCTCAGCAGCGCATTCAACTCCCGGCTGCTCTCCCACCGATCGAAACCCATCTGCGCAGAAACACTCATAACTGCCCTTACTGTTCCTGCAGAGCTGTGGGCACGTCCCGTAAATCTCACACTCGTTCACATCTGCAGACGGGCAGAAAACACCTCACATTATACATACAGCAAGCCTTTCAACGTACCGAGGTACTACTAATAAATCACCCCTAATAAATATATACACATATTGTGAAAAAAGAAACTTAAAGTTTCACTATTAGCCAAACACTTTGGAGAGACTCGGAGCGAGGTAATTCACATGCTCTCTCTCTCTCACACACATAACTTAGTTATTAATTGCATTAGGCCTGTTTACACTAGTGCGAGCAGAAATAATCCTACTCACAATAGCATTTTAAGTACAAAAACCCGGAAAAATACCTTGAAAAATATAATCTGATCGATTTCTTGAGGTGTGGCAACCGCTAATATCATATAAAACTAATATAACACTGAACTGACTTGAGCTAATGAGTCATACTGTTGTACTGATGATCACTAGCTAAGTTTACATGCAACCAAATAATCCGTTGGTAATTGGACTGATGGCTCAATTGGACTGAAAAGGCTTCATGTAAACACCTTAATCGATCCAACTGAGCTCCTAAACACTTGATCGGATTGAATACGGAAACTGGAAAGTAGCGCACATGTGCAACGACCGAAATGGCGTAGTGACGCACGGCACGTGGAACAAGCTGTTGCTTGTGTAGAATTAAGTGTCGTAAATGACTGTTCTGTTGCCCTGCTACTGAATTAAGTTTTAAGACAACACCACAAACCATCACAGTTGTTCTTGTCCTCTGGGTTGGGTTTATATCCAGGTCTACAGGAACAAATGAAGCCTCCGGTCGACAAATCCGTGCAGTTATGCTCACACAAATTCTCACTGCATGTGCGTCCATGTCCGTAGTCTAACAGAGACAGATGAAGAAATGTTACGAAGGTGTGCAAGCAGAAGGATCTAAATCCTATAGCTTTTGGAGCTTGTTCCACTTTTGTTTGTGCAAGAAAGAAACAACATGAGGGTGCGTGAAAGAGGAAAACTCACAGCAGCCGAGCTCATCGCTCTGGTCTTCACAGTCGTCATAGTCGTCACAGGCGTACTGCAGAGGAATGCACTGCCCGTTCCCACATTTATACTCGTCTGCAGAGCAGGGCCCGTGTGTGGGAGTCACACCTGACGAGTCATTCACACAAAACATAATTTAGGGAATTAAACGGGTTTGATACTGTAGGTAAATAGTATATTTGGTTAACAATCACTCACAATGCTCCGGCCTCTCGTCGGTTCCATCCCCGCAGTCATCTATAGAGTTGCAGAGCTCGTGACTGTAGATGCAGCGGGTGTTATCGCAGCGGAAACGAAATGGAGGGTCACATGAGATATCCACTGAGGAGACAAGAAAGATGATGTTTGTGCACTTTGTCCCACATCTACTTAATGGGTTATGTAACTCATGTCCTATACAAATTATATTCGAAAAATAAAGTTATATAAGTTATATAAAACAACCACATTTCGATTAAGATCACAATTTCTGCTTTTTTTTTTGTTTATTAAGCATAATCATCTGCAATATTTAACTGTAAGTTATTTATCCTGAAAACTTTTCATTTTAAAGGAATAGTTCACCCAAAAATGAAAATGATGGCATATTTTACTCACCCCGAGCCATCCCAGGTTTATATGACTTTCTTTTTCAGACGAACACCGGTGGAGTTTAAAAAAATTAATATCCTTGCTCTTACAAGCATGGTAATGCTAATGGATTTTGGATTTAACCCCTTGGTGGGTTATCACATATCCTCTGAAGCTTCTTGGCGGACCTCTGACTCGACGTATGCTGCTAACTTATGTCATACGTCGAATCAGAAGTCAGCTAAGAAGCCGGAACTCTGTGCTCTTGCAGAAAAAAACCGGAAGTCAGTTATTTACGTTATAAACTAGAAATAGTTTTGTTACAAAAACCCACTGATCTGCTTCAGAGGACATGTGATAACCCCCCGAAGGCATATAGGTTAGTTTTATAGGTTAGTGTGTTCATCTGAAAGAAGAAAGTATACACCTAGGATGGCTTGGGGGTGAGTAAAACATGGGGCAATTTTCATTTGTGTAACTACTCCTTTAATATGCCATTTACTTTAGCTTGTACAGGTAACAAGCATACACAAGCTTTTATAGCTGTGGTTGCCAGATTTCAATAGTTTAAATCCCCCGATCAAAGCTTTTCTCTTAAATGTCTCTCTAGAGTTTCTGCCCAGTGGTTTGCTTAATCGTTCCAAAATGGTAACCACACTTCATTACTGGAAAAGTGCAGATGAGCTAAAAAAAAAAAAACAATGGCAAACATGTATATAAGAGTAATCTCAATTAAGATTGAAAAGTGTAATTCAGCTGTATTCTTTCAGGTGGTCATTTGTGCGGTTTGCGATTTGACCAGGGTTACCAGGTCTGCAAAACATAGGCTTTTGAGCAAAATAATCATGGTTAACCTTTTAAAAGAGATAAACTGAACAAAACAGATAGAACGCTAAAGTTAAAAAAAGTTCAAAGTTCAGTTCCATACAGTGTATGTACAAGCCATTGGTGAATCATTTGTCACTCAAAGTCACTCCAGAGGTGTCCAGCTGGCCTTATGACTTTGCTCTCTTCGGACCAGTCAAGTTCAATCATTTCTTTTTAAACCTTGCCTTATACACAAGGCAGTGACATGTTAAAAAAGTGTAATAGAAAAGCGTCCTGTCCGAACCGGATAGATAAATTAGAAAGGTAGATAGATAGATACGCACAACAGAGATGCAGTTCCTCATCTGAATTATCCCCGCAGTCATTATCTCCGTCACAAATCCAGTGCTGCTGCACACACACGTGGTTCTTGCACTCGAACAGGAAGGGTGGACAGTAGGTGCTGTTTGGGTAGCGCGTGGCTGAAATATGCACACATACAGCTCAAAGTCAACTTTCTTAATTAACACTGCAATCAAGCATTCATTTGGAAACAAACCCATGACATGGCATTGCTAGTGCTGTTGCAACTACTGGTTGCACAAAACGATTCTGATCTTATCGTGAACATTTCACCTGTCCGTGTTTAAAAGAAAAAAAGCATGATGATGATGGGAACAGTTGCACAACCTTTTTGGACTCCAGAGGGCACTGCAATATAACTCCCAGCTGTCTTCTGGTAAGATTTCAGGAGCATTTCAGAATTGAAATAGATTAAAGAAACACTCACGACAAGAGCTTTCATCAGAGAAGTCCAGACAGTCAGCATTGCCATCGCATTTGAAGCGCTCAGCGATGCAGTGGCCGCTAGCACACTGGAAGTAACCCGGAGGACAGGTCCGCAGCTCTGAAACACATTCATCCACAATGAAGCCAATCTCTCAATACGCCACGGAGAATGCATTATGCACACTTCCTGTAAGTCATTCACAAGATATCCAGGCACACAACTGCATTGAGATATCACCCACTGAGGACCAATCCGTAATTAAAAGACGGTATTATGATGTTGAACATGGTGGCAAATGCCACGGCTCACTTCATTCCTCTTTTGATAGTCTTTCCTTTCTGCTGTCTCTTCTTTTCTTTCACTCACCGCAGTCTCTCTCGTCAGAATTGTCCTCGCAGTCGTTGTCATGGTCACAAACCCAGCGGTCAGGAATGCAGTGCAGGTTGTCACAGCGGTACTCACTCTCTGTGCACGGACGAGGGGCTGCGGACGCATAAGAAGCGCACGTCCATCAGACACACATGAACACACACACTAAAGAGGCAAGCAAATAAAGCAATAAGCCCAAAAAAGATCTTGTGTTATTAAAGGAATAGTCCACACAACAATTCAGAGCCATTGAGAGAAATTTAGCATGATATAATTTCTCTGCAATGAAACCACTGCAGTGCCGTGAATGGATGCCATCAGAATGAGAGTCCAAACAGCTGATAATCCAAGTAAGTAATCCAAATGAAGCCAGTACATCAAGCAGTCATCAGTTTTTCATTTTAAAAAGTGTTGTCTCCTGTTGTACTCTAACTTCAAAATCCACCAACATATAACTTCAGAATGGTTTTGGACTGTTTTTAATAATAAATACTATGGGGAGAGAACTCTTATTTAAAAAAAATAACGAATTCCCCTCGCCAGACATGGACTGATTATTCTTGGATTTTTGGGATGTTTTTTTATCAGCTGTTTGGACTGAGAAACTCATCTACATCTTAGATGGCCTGAGGGTGAGGAAATGTACAGAAAGTAATTTTTGACAATTGCATTGTACATTTCAATTAAACACACTTTATTTTCAAAGAACAGAATAGTCCAGGCTGGTGTTTAAAGTGGCTTTTAGTAGTTTTTTTAATCTGATCATGATGGAAGAACAGCAGGCTGCTTCTCTAAACCAGGCAAACACCAGCTTATCTAGGCTTAAAGACCGTATTAAAACAACTAGACTAGCAAACATGTTTTGACTGGTTTTATCAGGTTTTTTTGCCACAAGGGCGTGGCGGCCATGCCCAGACATGTGCATCTAACACTTATCTACACAAAAAGGGGTACCCCACCCCAAAATAAATTAGTCATTAATCACTCACCCACATGTTGTTCCGAACACATAAAAGCTTGGTTCACCCTCGGAACACAATAACCGGGAGGCTTTTGAATGTCCCCTTAACTTCCAAATAAATAACACTATAAAAGGTGCAGAAAAGGATGAAAAACATCGGCCAAATACTCCATCTGCCATCAGTGGTTCAATATGAATGTTATGAAGCGACGAGAATACTTTTTGTAGGCAAAGAAAATGTAAATAATGACTTTATTTAATGATTCGTCTTCTCCGTATCCCTTTACCGTAGTGCCATTTTGGAGAATAAACCTAAAACGACACACCACCTACACAGTTTTAGCAACACACAAGACACAAATGAGGGCTGTGATGAGACACAGCTTGCTTTTCAGGGCCATTTTTGGGATGTGAGTTCATAGCTGAATTCATCAGGGGAGTGACTCGCGTTTACAGCTCTTCTGCAGGGGAGGAGAAAGTGCTGAAAAAATCAGCTAGGCTTTCAACATGCAGCTCAAAGGTTTAGCCCAGACCATTTGTCAACCTTTCACACCTCACAGCACCTTGTCTGCCATCACGTCATCTCCTCCACACTCCAATTTGTTCCTCTCAATCTCTTCATCTTTGTCTTTACTATTACTGTTTCTCTGGTGAAGCAAATCTACAGGTCTCTTTCTCTTTTGTCAAGGGAGCAGTTCATCCAGCAATAATGTATTCACCCTCATGCCATTTTAAACACAGAAAAAGTGAACTGTTAAAGAATAACCAAACTGTTCTTATTCAAGTGCCAGCATGACTGAATAAAAACTGAATAAAAGTAGTTTAAGTTTAAAACGTTTTTTTTTGTTTTTTGTATGATTTAGCCTGGTCCGAAAAAAAAAACAGGCATAAGGGTCTTTTTTTTTTTAACTGAGATTTACACATATACATATTTCTACAAATATACCTGTGCTACTAATGACTAATGGTTTTGTGGGGAGGATTTTCTTACGTATTTTGAATATAAGAAGAGCGCTGGTAACCAAATAGTTGTCATTGCTGTTACTCACTGCAGTTGCGTTCATCAGATCCGTCGCCACAGTCATTGTCTCCATCGCAGCGCCAGCGCAGGGGGATGCACTGGTGGTTATCACAGCGGAAATCACCCGCTGGCTCACAGGTCATCTCCTCTGCAAACACAATACAGACACAAACCAGCTAACGTTAGACAGGGCGCAAGTGAAGAGGCAGACACACAGACCACTTTCTCAGCCTCTCTGACATAAAATACCTGTACATTAGGAGACATGTATGATAAATCAGAGCTTTTTAACCCTTAACAGCATGCACTTTGATAAAGAGATAACGATTGCTATGAAGAGAAGAGAAAACAAGTAGAAAGAAGAGAGGAGACAAAAGAACTGAGGGGAAAAGAAAAAGTGATGAGATGATTGGAAGAAAGGAAAAAGGAAAGAAGTGAATCAAAGGAGATTAGAAGAGAAGAGACAAAAACTGATGAAAAGCACAAGTGGAGGAAAAGATGGGACGAAGAGGCCAAAAATAATAGAAGAGACAAAGAGAGAAGAGAATATGAGGAGAGATGAGACTTGTTAAGGTAAATGTAAGATTTGTAAAGACTGTTTTAAGACCAAGTAAACAATTTTTAAAGCATAAATTGATGTAAATGAAGAGATGAATCAAAATGAGTTTTTGGTTAAAACAAAAACAAATATACTGTGTGCCAATATGACCGGAAAATTAGCCTTTTGAAAGGGAAAACAAGGTAATGTATCCCTGTATTTATAATGTATATATATGTATAAAGACTGCAGAGTTTAAAAAAAACTGATGAGAGGAGAAGAAAAAACTAGAAACCTTAAAAAGGGATGAGATGAGAAGGAGAAAAGGTGAGATACACTGTAATTCATGAGTAAATGAGAGGAGACCAGAAGAGACAAAATGAGAAGAATGAAGAGGACAAAAGTAAGAGAGCAGAATAAGTGCAATGAGAGAAGAAAATTAGACAAGAGGAGAAGAAAATTAAGAGGAGGGAGAAAATGAGATGGATAGTAATGGGGCATAAAATATGTATATTATTGTAGACAGAGGAAAGGAAAGAAGAGGAGATGCCCCACCTGACCCGGGGGGCACATTCTTACAGTCAGATTAGGGCGATCTCTCCTCTCTGTGCAGGATGGCACTAACAGAGCGTGAGGGAGCTGATAAGACTTGAGAGAACCGCTGTGTGTGTGTGTGTGTGTGTGTGTTTACATCGGTCAGATTACTGACAACAGACCAGTAATACTACAGTAAAACCTCTTGACCCTTACTGAAACAATAATGACACACACACACACTGGTGCCTGACACAGACATACCTCACACACACATAAATCAGTGGTGTGGCCCCAGACAGGAGGAGGGGTCAGCGAGGGCCCGTCCATCACTGACGGACTGAACGAACATTCACTAATGTAGCGCTGGAGTGTGAGAGGACAAATAACTCCTCATGATTTCAATCCATCATGACAAACACACACACAACAGCACTACAGACTCATCTTACTGAATTTGACTGACATTTAAAGGTCATTTTTGTTGAAGTCACCATGAAATGGAAAATCAGATTGAGCAGATTGAGATGAGCAAGCTAATTTGGCCATCTCAGGATATTACAATTAATAAATAAATAAACTTTGTGTGCTGTAGTTTACACAGGACTGTTGGGAAATGTGCATTGATGCACCTTTATTATATGTTTGGTGGTTTGTTTTGATAGGGTAGGTTAACAGTCTTTGTGATGTTAAGGGAAAGCACCTCCGCAGCACGTTCAGAAGAGAAAGACACAATTTTTTCAGCTGGCTGCAATTAATCACTCGTTTTCAAACAAGTGAAATTTGACAAGATATTTTCAGAGATGATAGACAAGATGTTATAGAATAATAATTTAATGAAAAAATGACATTCAACCTATTTTTCCCAGATCGCATCACATTTAAAAAAAGTTTTTTTTTTTTATGTGAATACAAAAATGTATTTTTTGCAGCCTATTCTCAACAAGTGGATCCCTATACAGATT
This sequence comes from Enteromius treurensis, assembly GCA_032275025.1. Classification (NCBI taxonomy): domain Eukaryota; kingdom Metazoa; phylum Chordata; class Actinopteri; order Cypriniformes; family Cyprinidae; genus Enteromius; species Enteromius treurensis. The sequence goes on from JAUCMU010000151.1 coordinate 20,112,475, forward strand.
TACTCTTTTTTTATTAATATTGTTTTTCCTAAAAGTTTGTACATTTTAATTGAATGTTATTAATTCTAATAGTAATTTATTATTTTTACACTGAGTCAAAATTTGAATAATTTTTACTTTTTTCTTTGATTTATTTACACATTTAGCACAAGCTTCTATCCAAACCAATTAATTTAGAGTCAGCAATAATCAAAATATATAAAGCCAGGTTAATTGGAAAGCTAGATTAAATTAGATTATAATTTTACTTCATATTCAATATCTTTTTCTAAATAAAAATGGTCACATTGAGTCATTTTTGTATAGTAACTCAAATTTTGGTCATCATTGTAATGCTTTTGCTATGACTTTCTTATTTTATTAATAAATATCTGCATATTTCAGTCACCTAATACATTTTCAATACTTTTTCATAGTAATTTTACATTTTGAAATGTAAAATGTTTAATAATTTTGTAATATCACTCATTTTACTATTTTGTTCTGTTAAATTAATATATAGATACATTTTTATGTACCTAAACATATACATTTGTAGTTATGTTTTCAGTTGTGTGTTGTCTGATGACTCACCACAGTTTTGTTCATCGCTGTTGTCCCTGCAGTCGTTGTGTCCATTGCACACGGCCCACAGAGGAACACAGCGGTAGTTTGTCCTGCAGTCAAACTCTGTGTGGTTGTCACATCTGTACGCCGGACCCACTGCACACAACATCCCACAGAAGATTAACAACAATGAACAATAATAGAAAAGGAGATTCAGTGCTCGCTTCATTCTGCATAACATTTTCTATTTTCTATTTAAATAACAAAACAAATGCATTGTAATGCTGCAGTAAGGAGTGGGCAGCTCACTGCATTCGTCGATTGGCTCATCCGAGTTGTCTCCGCAGTCATCGTCCACGTCACACTTCCAGCTCTGTTGGATGCAGCGGCCGTTCCTGCACTTGAACTGTCCGGGTCTGCAGGTCCTGCTGGAGCAGTGAGCGGGATCCTCGTCTGATCCGTCGCCGCAGTCGTTCTCTCCGTCGCACTGCCAGGCCTCAGAGATGCAGCGCTTATTGGCACACTGCCACTGATGAGACTCACACTGATGTGTGGCTGAAGTGCAGAAGGACAGGAAGATGGATTTACAAATACATGGCAACAGTTGAATTAATAACAAATATTATTATAGTTAAGTAAAAGAATAACTGTGACTAAAAATAAAACCCTGTCACTTAAAGTAAAATAACTGTAATAAAATATTAATAAATATATTATATAAATATATAAATAAAACTTTATATCAGCTAGTTGCCACATTTTAATTTTAATTTACCTGATTTGCTAACAAAAACTAAAATAGAAATAAAAATAAAATAAATATATTTAAATAAAATGAAATAATTATTATTATTTTTTAAAACATGACAAAAATTACTACAAAAGCACAACCATATGACTTAAACTTACACTAAAATGAAAATGGAAAATATAAAAATAAGATGTAAATAAAAATATGAATAAAAACTATCTGAAGACCACCGGAAGCAGAATAGAATTGTTGTTACTGTTAACTAAAATTAAGTAAAACTATCATTTTTTATGTTTCAATGTTAGAAATGAAATGAATATAAATATTACACAGAAAAACTAAAACAATTTTTTTAAGCATTAAAAATTCAAGTTAAGACAAAGAAAAATTCAATTTAAACTTAAAACCTACAAAATAAATAAACAATACATACAAATAATTAAAAATTTAGTTTTCAATTCAGTCTCAGCTTTTAATGATATATGAAGTGTTTAATTAAAATATAAATATTAAATAATAATATAAATATTACATTATAAAATGTAAACATTGCAAGGAAATGGAAAAACTGGAAATCAGAAATGTTGCCATAGAACAACAAAAAAACTAAAAATAAGTTAAAGCTTTTAAAACGTCTTCCCTTCATATAATAAAATGTTTTGGTAAAAATGTGTGTAGGAAAATACTTCTGTTCATTACTGTTCAATCCTACAACTTATCAGCTTCATGCCCAGGTTTTTAACCACTAGGCCACAGCATCACTGCAGCTACTGACATGACATGTATTTTGCATCTTTTTTGCGTACCACACAGCACAGTGTCCTCGTCTGATCCATCGGGACAGTCCTGATTAGAGTTACACAGGAAGTGTGGGCTGGTGCAGTTTCCGTCATTACACTGAAACTGGCCCAGTCTGCAGTGACGGACCGAACACGTGGAGGGCTCATCCGAACCATCTCTGCAGTCCCGCTGACCGTCACACTTCCACCAGATAGGGATACAGCTTTAGGAAGAGACAAATAGAAGGCTTGCTTTCAGTTGCTCATGAGGTAGCCGTCTATGGAGGTAGTATACAGCGCAGCAGCTCACTACACTAGTATTTATATACTAACCGCTCATTGTCTGCGCATCTGTACTGAGTGCTGGAGCACATGGGCAGGCAGCGTCCGACACCTCCTATTTGCACGGTCATGAAGTGATCCGGACACTCACAGGTGAAGCCCTGACCTCCGGCTCGCAGGAGACAAAGGTGAGAACAGCCTCCGTTATTGACCGCACAGGGATTCGTCACTGCAGGGCAAAGATATAGTGTGAGAGACTGATCCATTTATCTGTTCTTAATCATGGACAAATAACTGCACATAATAAAACGCAATTCACCATAATCTTATCACAACTATAAACACAGACGTAATAAATGACTGAGATTTTACACATTAGTTTGATTCTAACACTGAATACATTTTTGCATTTTCTTTTCTAGGGAATTTGTTTATTGTTTGACATAAAAAAATTAGAATTTTAAGATTGTTCAATATTACTCTTAAATTTAAAATAAGGTTAAAATAAAAGTAATTTAAAAAAATCTCTAAAATCTAACTTAAAAATGTATTCATTATGTGTTTTTGTTTAAAAAGTTTTGCATATAAAAACATAAACAATATTAAATAAATGTTAAAATAATTTAACATAATTAAACATATAATAAGAATAAAGATAATGATTATGTTAACAATAATATTATTATACATTAAAATTCATTTCAATTTCACACATTATGATTATGGTTAATTATTTATGATCTTAACAGAGAAAAATAAGCAATAATAAAATAACCTAATATCAATTTTATATTTAATATAAAAATATTTAAAATAAAATAAAATAAAAATAATTTTTAAACATTGGTAATATTTCATTCTTGGATTTTTAAGAAAAATTCAAGGTTTGGGATGTATTCGGTGCTAGCAATTAATTATTACAATTAATCTCTATTATTTGTACAAAAGTAAATAAAATGCTCTTAAACCCGGTATATTAATGTTTTTAATCTATTAAAATAATAACAACACTTTTATTAATCAACACTTTTGAATGAAAGAAAATGTTATAATCAAGAACATAAGTAGGATAGAAAATATTTTTTAAATATGCAAAAATACTAAAACAACTGCAACAATATTATAAATTAATATTTATTCTAACTTTATATTGATTTACTTTTAAATTCAGATTTAATGTAAATGTAAAAATCTAAGAACATTTAATCTTTTTGCAAAAATTTTAAGAAAGTGCTAAATTAATATTTATTTAACTTCAAATATTGAATAAAATGTAAACATCACATTTAGGACAGCTTTATTTACTTTTATACAATAAAGGTGCATTATTGAATTAAATCATTGTTGTCGCTCAAAGTAAATCGTGTAGTCATTAGAAAACCACTGAGTCAGACTATATCCTCTTACAAAGAACCGGGATGCGGCTCCACATCATGTAGGTGTAGCTCCTCTTTCTAAAGAAAGCCACAGATAAAGAGTTTAAACTACCTGTCCTGGCCATTACAGCAATGATAAAGAGTTTAGTCTTTCCTGTGTCCGAGAAAGGACAGGCGAGCAGAGACTGGCGGCATTGTGTCGGACTGTGTAAATATTGGCAGAGACCCTTAAGTGCCTCAGTGGACGTTTAAAGGAAGTGATAGCGATCTGACGTAAGATAATGAGCGTCCCGCTCGGGTTACTCTGTCCTGGGCTCACCTATGGGCTGACGGTAGGGATGGCACACGTGGATGTCGAACGGTCGATGGGTGGTGTTGACGAGCGCTTCCCGTCCGGAGCCGTTGTATTTGTTGCCCCTCTCTACTGTGCGAGTGTTCCAGTCCGTCCAGTACACGCTTTCCTCAAACACCGTGAGGGCGAAGGGATGCGGCAGGACACCGTCGTACACAGAGTGCCTGTGATTCCCATCCAGATCTGAGAATCTGAGGAGACACAACCAGTTTAATAATGTTTAACATGCTCGTTCAGTGCCTGCATTAGTTGAGACACAGCATCTTAAAAAGGACATGATTATTTACTTTTGTACAAATTATAAAGATATTTTAAATCAATATTAATTATAATTTCAAACATGGAATGCATTTCAAACACTGAATGTTTTCTTAAAATGTAAACACTGAGATGCTTCGAATTAAAGGAAAAATTTGTACAACGTTTGTGTATTTATATATTTGAAAAAAAAAAAAACATTTATGAGAAAAACTAATATTTATGTTAATTGAAGAAACTGAATTACTTTTTTGATTTTACTTTCACACAAATAATAGAGAATAATCTTAAGAATATTATAAATTCATATTATTTTTAATTGCAAACACTGAGTGAATTTCACACAATAAATAACCTACTTTTTTTTGTTTTAAACCAACTTGTGATGCAGCAACCAAATCTTAATTTGTGGGATTTGTCAGCAAATACTGATCATTTGTGATTCATTTAATTCATAATAGTTTTTGACATATTATATTTAGTTACATAAATGTGCAGTAATTAAATACTCTCGATAACAGGTTATAAATGTGAGGTAGTCTTACTCGATGTAGTTGAGGTGAGCATCAGACCAGTAAAGCTTGTCATTGGTGTAGTCAATAGTGAGACCGTTGGGCCACTCAATCTTAGTAGTGATGATGGCCGACTTGTTATTCCCATCCATCCCGACACGTCCAATGAACGCTTTGTCTCCCCAATCAGTCCAGTACACATATCTGCACAAAGATGCCATCTCATATTAAAAAATAGAAGCTGAAACAGTTCCCAGCAATGTAAAGGCCACATACTGTACACTACTGTTAAACGTTTGGAGTCACTGAGAGCTTTTACTTCTGCTCACCAAGGCTACAATTACTTGACCAAAAATGCAGTGAAAACAGTAATATTGTAAAATATTATTAATACAATTTTTAATATTTAGATATATTTTGTGAAATACAATTTATTCCTGAGGTGCAGAGATTAATTTTCAGCATCATTATATCACTCTTCAGTAATATATATATATATATATATTATATGTTGTATTTTTGAAGTAATAGTCAAAAAGACATTGTATGGGTCAAAATGATCTATATTAAAACTTAAAAATTTTTGAGTAATACGCATTGCTAAGAACTATTTTGGATAACTTTAAAGGTGATTTTGTCTGTATTTAGATTTTTAAATAGCTGTATCTCAGCCAATATTGTCCTGTCCTAACAAACTATACATCAATGCAAAGCTTATTTAATTAAGCTTTCAGATGATGAATAAACCTCACCTGAACAATTGACACTTATGACTGGTTATGACTAGACATATGTGACCCTGGACCACAAAACCAGTCATAAGGTCTGAAACTGACTTGGATCGCTGGTAAACTCACCCAAACTTTGGATGCACAACGATGGCTCTGGGATTCTCAAAGCAGTACGTGTTATTAGCATCCACGCAGTGCTCCGCTAGCTTCCTCACAAACCGGCCGTCCAGCTCCGAAACCTTCATGCAGTCGAGAAAGCTGTCGACCCAGTACAGCTTCCTCCCGACCCAGTCCACCGCCAGGCCCTCTCCATGCAGAATCCCACTGACCACCACTTCTCGCCCCGTCCCGTTAAAGAACATCCGCTCCACCACCCTCCGGCTCACATCGATCCAGTACAAACGCCTGTCCACCCGATCGAAGTCCAGCGCCACCACACTAGTGAGGCCCTGCAGGATGAGTGAGTAGGCCTCTCCGTCCGTGGACAGGTTGCGCAGATAGTAGCGGTTGCTGAAGATTAGGTAGGGGCTGATGTTGCTGTTCTGCCTGCAGCTGCGGCCGTCGGGCTCGCGGAGGAAGCCCGGTGCACACTTGCACACGTACGAGCCCATGGTGTTCTCGCAGATCTGGCTGCAGACGCTGGGCGTCACTGAGCACTCGTCTACATCGTCGCACGTCTTGTTGTCGGACATGAGGCGGTAACCATGGCGGCAGGTGCAGATAAAGCTGGTGGGAGTGTCGGTGCAGTTGTGGTCACAGTGGTGCATGGATGGATCTGTGCACTCGTTAATTCCTGAGACAATAACACAGAAAAATAATTCAGATATCTGTTCGTCCTGAGTTCAGGGCTGTTACAGTGAGGTCAATAAGTATTTGTTAAGTTTTCTAATGTAGAAATCATAGAGGGGTCTACAGTTTTCAGCATAGGTTCATTTCCACTGTGAGGGACAGAATCTAAAAAGAAAAATCCATAATTCACATTGTATGATTTTGGCCCACTCCTCCATACAGTAGGATTTTGGCCCACTCCTCCATACAGATCTTCTCGTTTCGGGGCTGTCGTTGAGCAACACAGAGTTTCAGCTCCCTCCAAAGATTTTCTATTGGGTTTAGGTCTGGAGACTGGCTAGGCCACTCCAGAACCTTGATATGCTTCTTACGGAGCCACTCCTTGGTTTT
>JAUCMU010000151.1:20119502-20144143 GCA_032275025.1 Enteromius treurensis
CTATGAATTCGGACATACTACTCGCCTCGCATACTGTTTTTCACGTACTATATAGTAGGGAAGTAAGCGATTTCGGAAGCAGCGATAGATTGTGGGGTGCACAGGTGTCTTTATGACAGCGAACAACCTCAGACAGGTGCTACTAATTTAGAATCAAGAGAATCGTGTAGCTGGACTGTTTAAAAGCAAAATAACAGGTCATTGAGGGTCAGAAATCTTCGTAATAAGCAAGTGATCAAATACTTATTTGACACAGTAATTCCCAGATAAATTGTTAAAAATCGTACAATGTGATTTCCAGATTTTCCTTTTTAGATTCAGTCTCTCACAGTGGAAATGCACCTATTTGAAAATTGTATACCCCTCCATGATTTCTAAGTAAGAGCAAAATTACAGGATGATCAAATACTTATTGACCTCACTGTATGTGTTTTGTGAAGCTGGCCATTTATGTATATGAAGAATTCTGATGCAGAAGCCTCTAAAAGTCATCTTGGTCAAAAATTAGATAACGATACTGAGTAAATGCTTTCCAAACATAGAATATGTTCATTAAGTACTTTTACTTCAAAATGCCAGCCTCAACTCCATTTTTTGTCATTATTTGCGTATATATAAACATGAGACACATGTACAGCAAAATTACATTCAAGAATACTTGAAAAACACAATTGATAGGTTACATGATACAGCGCTTACCACAGCCTTTCTCATCACTGTTGTCGTTGCAGTCGTCGCTGCGGTCACACACCTCATTAAGAGGAATGCAGTTTCCGTTGTCGCAGCGGAAGTTTCCGGGAGGGCAGGTGGGCGCTGGAGTCCTGCACAGGTGATCCAGCTCGTCCGATTCATCCCCGCAGTCGTTGTCCCCGTCACAGACGAAATCCCGCGAGACGCAACGGCCGTTCTGACAGGTGAACTGATGCTGTTGGCACGGCTGATAGGTGCAGCCCTGCTCATCACTGCTGTCTCCACAATCACTACGACGGTCACACCTAACAGACACAACACACAGCAGGGACTTATGGGAGAAATTGCTTATTGAAATCAATCACCAAAACAAAGTTTTGTATAAATACTGCAAATTCACTTATAATTACAATTGATGAAGACATGAATATATAAAAAGAAGTACTATCTATCATAAATATAATATAGAAATATTGAACTAATAAATAACCTAAAATATACATAAAAAATTATAAAATGAATAAAAGTAATACAATACATATTTAATACAATATCAAATTTTACCCTCTTTTTATTAAAATATTTATTAAAACGAAATAAAAATATATTTTTATTATATTTAATAATGCATTATACAATATATTAAACATACAAATTATACAATGCATTTTCTATATTTATAATAATAATACTTAATACTTATAACAATGAATATAATTGAAAATGTAATAATAATTCCCACAAAACTAACCTGTAGGAGTTGCGGATGCAGAGGCCGTTGTTGCAGGTGAATTCGTTGGCGGAGCAGGATCTGCGAGTGCAGTTCTGGTGCTCATCGAATGCGTCTGAACAATCTGCGTCCCCGTCACACACCCAGTCCCGTGGGATACACTTCCTCTGAGGAGGCCTGTTATGTATACAGGTGAACTCCTGTGGAAAGCAGCTACGGTTTGCTGTGTGTGAGACAAAGCAAGAGCACAGAATTTAGAAATGACACATTTTGGCACAACATTTCAACCCAGCATAATATATTTGTGCACAAAAATAGTTCTACTTATGCAGCAGTTTAAGGCATCATAGAATTCCAACGTGAAAGCTATTCCAAGCAGAAATGGATCTGCTGCTGTCTCATAAGTTCCCTTATTTTGAATCGAATGCATCCTTCATGTAGAAAAAAAACGGAATAATGGACTGCAACAAGTTCATTTTGTTTTATTTCATATATTCTCAACACATTTTTAAATGATACTACTGTGTAGACAATGTCAAATAACTAATAATCTTAATAAAAAAGACTAAATATGCATTGTTTAATTTCATAATAATAAATACACAAAATAAGAAACTATCATACATAATTATGTTTAAAATTTTACAAAAATACTTACTGACTCAAATTACTACAAGAAGTACATTTTAATAATATATGAAAACAAATATAAAGAATACTAAATTATGAGTTAATTTATAAATATATGTTAAAATAATATATATATATATATATATATTTTTTTTTTTTTTTAAATAAATGTTTACTATATATACATTTATATAAAATATATTTTTAAATATTAAATATTTTTTTTTAACATTGAAAAGTTCTGTGCGTAAACTTTTGGTGGAAATTCCAGAGGCACAAATACAAATAGTACAAAAAGTGCACTGTGAAACCTTGGGCGGAAAGTCGTACTGACCACAGTTGTGTCTCTCATCCTCATCGCTCATGTCTCCGCAGTCGTTGTCTCCATCACAGATCCAGGACGAGGCGATGCACCTCCCGTCATCGCAGCGGAACTGGTCGGTGTTGCAGGTCCTCACCGTGGAGGCTGCAGGGATGAAACACATGGCGGTGAGAAGAGCCACCTGCCCGAGGGCCATGTCTCGGTCCGATCTCAGAGGAAACTGAGGAACACGTGGCCTACGTAATCTATTTAACCATTAAAGCTCATCCTGAGAGGCCAGAATCATGGCCGAACTGCTGCTGGGATTCCACTGCCAGAGGAATTCTGGGAGAGAATAAGCATTCCTCTCTCTAGTATCCCGTAGGAACAAAGGGCACCGAGGGGTGCTGTGATTAACGGGACAAAAGCGAGAGGATGGGGCAGTGTGTGTGAGAGGGGAGGGGGCAGAGACTGTCAAAGAAAGGGTCGGTGTGTGTGTGTGAGGGCTTTTCTGCTGCACGTCACTTTGGAGGAATGTGACACACAATAGAGGGCCGGACTGACCGCTGGCATCACAGACACACACCAGACACTGACACACACTTCAGCTGTCATTCAGAAAACAAACCTTTCTCATGTTATTTGTATTGTTATGTGGTTTACTGGTCTTGCTAGTGTTGTAGTTTATAATACTTTTTTCCAGAACTTACAGCATATGAGTCTATCAGACCTGTCAAGTATCTAGTGCTGTCAAATCAATAATCGTGACTAAAATGTTTCAAGCAGTTTTTCTTGTAAATATATTTTAATAAGTCATTTATAGGATTTTTTTAGTGCACGATTAATCAAATCCAAAATAAAAGTTTTTGTATACATCATATATATGTGTGTACTGCGTATATGTATTATGTCTATGTAAATACACACACATACATGTATATACATATTTAATAAAAATATGTTTATATGTGTTTATCTGTAATATAAATAATATAAATATAAATGTATACATGTAAATATTTTTTTAATAAATCTGAATATGTATATATACATAATAAATATACACAGTATACAGACAAATATTATGTAAACAAAAACATTTATTTTGGATACAATTAATCGTGCACTAAAAAAATCCTACACATTACTTATTAAAATATTGTTACAAGAAAAACTGCACAAAAGTGATTGAAAAATGATTATGAAAAATTCATCACCTATTTTCACAATCAACCACTGTATCTAACACACTGTCACTTCTTTATACTGGAAAAGGATGCATTAAATTGGTCAAATGTGCCAGAACTGTTCTGGGGTGCGTTTCCCGAACCGAATTCGCTGATTAACCACAATAGTACGATGCATTGTTTTGGAAACTTACTCGCTACACACGACTCTTTCCCAAACACAGTCACATCTCCATCGTTTGAACCGCATCAGTTCAACAACATAGGGCCATTGTTGATGACGTCACACGCATGTGGTGGAGGAATAACTTATGCTATTTAACTGATTAGAGATCTCCGAGATGCTGCTGTATTGAACATGACACGTATTGACTAATTTACTATTTTTGTCCACTGTCATTTTGCTTTATTCACTGCACCCACCCACAATCCCTGCCAGACCTGGAACTCGAACCCGCAACCTTAGGGTTACAAGTACAACTCCCTATCCATTAGGCCACGGCTATCCCATGATATAATTTCCCATTCAGTCCATCACAGAGGACCAGTGAGGCAGGATACCCATCAATAACTCATCACCCAAAAACATGGGCAACAGTTTAGCTTGATCAACACAGCTTCATTCTCACATTACAGTGTTTTCATAGGTTTGTTAACAATTAAGCCTTCAATAACTTCCTGCCACATATACTGAATGAGCTTATTAACATTAATATTTTAATATTTTATGTGTGGTACTTACTGCAGGTAACGGGCTCATCAGACCCATCATTGCAGTCTGTACCTCCATCACAGTACCAGTGTCCGGGAATACAGCGTCCGCTCGAGCAGCGAAACTCATTCTGGGAACACGTAGATGTGGCTGAGGAGAAAACAACACAAGACCAAACAGAGATAAACCAGAAATGAACTCAGCATGCCCAGGTGGACCCGCTCACATACATGAGTCACTAATTTAACTGATTTTACAGGAAGGGCAAGTTGAGCAACAACTTTGGCTCAAAAAGCAACAGGAAATTATTAAACAATTACTCATCAATTCCACACTAAAGAAAAAAAAAAACTATGAAAATATTATTTTTATACATTTTTTCCTTCTTACATTTATTTTATGTTTTACCTTTTATATCAGTATCATTTAATATTGTTTAAATACCTTTACAGTTGTTTTAATAATATATTGATCAATAATTAGCCAAAATTATAACCTAAATTACTGACCAATAATTTCATCATTAATTCATTAAAAAATCATCAATATTTTAATTAATTTAGTCATTTTTTAAATGATACTTTTAAGTTTAATTTATGTTAATTCCAGATTTACAGTAGATCTAGTTTAATTTTAGTACTTCAACCTATTTCTAATAAAATTTTTCTTATTTAGTTTTCATCTAATTATTTTATTAAATTATATATAATGTAAAATATAAGAAATATGGATATATAAATGTGTAAATATTTTCTAAAATATATGCTGCATGTGTATGTATTTATACATTAACAATAAATACACACAGTACACTTACATATTTTAATGCAAACAAAGTGTTTTTTATGTGATGAATCGCGATTTCTCAGTTGGCAGCACTATTTAATACTATTTTACAAAATTAAATAAAGTTTCAATGAGCGCACTTCAGAAGCTAACAATAATAATAATATCAACACTTTAAATTTTACAGAATAGTACATTTGCGTGGCAAACTGAAAGACATTGGGTCATAAATTTACAGCATCAAAACAAATATTAGGGCATTTATAAACCTAACTATATGGGGTACAGGATAACTCACCACAATGTGTTGGACTCTCATCACTGTTGTCGCCACAATCATTATCTCCATCACACAGGTACGAGCGCGGGATGCAGATGTTGGTGGTCTGGCATTTGGTGTGCTCTGGCTGACATGTCCTCTCAGCTGCGGTTTATAACAGGGATCCATGATGGATTATGGATCCAGCTATTATGTATCATATAAATGCTCATAAGCAGTAGGGTGTTTATACAGTAGCTGAATAATGTACTTACCGCAGTTCTGCTCATCCGAGGTCCCATTGTCGTAGCAGTTGTTTATTCCATTGCAGACATATTCCCGTGCGATGCAGCGGCCGTTACTGCAGGCGAACTCAGTGTTGGGGTCACAGGGGCGGAAATTGCAGCCTGTCTCGTCACTGTTATCCCCGCAGTCATTATAGTGATCGCAGCGGTAGTGATATGGCACACAACGACCATTTCCACATGTGAACATGGTGGGCTCGCAGGTGTGAAAGGCTGCCATGCACAAAATGCACACACATACACACAAAAGATTAATTTTCAGTAAGAGCCGAATGAACTAACAGGCACTACTGGAGCTCACTGCCTACCTCCTCTACCTATCTCTCTATTTGAGTTTACCTGAGAGTGAAATGAATGCTGCTGCTTGTGGGACTGCATGCAGGAGAGAGAGAGAGAGAGCGGTGCATTGTGGAAGAGGTTAGTATATGTTTATGGATGGTTATTAAACGTTATGTAATCTAAGGCTCTGTTCGAAATTCTAGTAGGCTGCCTCGGTGTCTTCTGACTCACAACTGATTTCAATTGAATTTTCCATTAGCATGCTAAGCTAACAATTCAATTGTCTAATTTTTAAAATTAGACCTTATATCAATGTTATTCGGTACTAAGCGGATTATAATTATACTTATAATCAATATTGACTTCTTTGAGGGGTTTTGCATGTTCTCAGCTAACAGAGGGCATTCTCTGAACTTTCTGGAAAAGTTAGTTTGATTAGAATGCTCAGAAGTAACATTCTTGTAACGTTTGCACAATTATAAACTTAAATGTTCCCTTAACAATCAGATACTAAGAAACAAAACAAAACTATGTTCTTATGTCCTCAGAGCATATTTTTTGTTAACTGTGTAGCTTGTGCAAAGGATGAATGCAGTACTGCTTTAGTTTTTGGCCCAAAGTTAGTGTAATCATGTTGCCTATGTAGGCAGCACACTACATTTTGGAACAGAGCTTTTATCCAAACATGAAGAGAGGTAAGCAAGAATACAAACCAAAAACGAAATGACTCTTGGATCCTGCAGCAAAAGATTTTAACAGATTGTGCAAGCAATAAAAAGCAAGAAGAAACATGTTAGTGAAAGATTGCGGCGCAGTGCAGGAGAGGAAACTGCATCCATCGGCTAACAGAGACACTCACAAGAGATTTGATTGTTAACATTAGGCTTGTAGTTTAGTCATGCACAAATGTCAATGTTAAGTTTATTTCACCCTTCAAAGTGCACAAGATGCCAGTTTGGACATGTCTGATTAACCACATATGAAGCCGCTGGCAAATATTCTGAATGTTTACATAAAATCGCCTTCTATTCTGATTTAGGATTTTAAGTCCTCCTAAGAACATGTACGGTAAACAACAACGCATCTCACCGCAGACACGCTCGAGTTCATCACTGCCATCTCCACAGTCATCATCGTTATCGCATTTCCACTGGGCACGGATGCAGCGGCCATTCATGCAGGTGAACTGTCCCGACTGACAGCGTGTGCCATTGTCAGGGATACAGTGTTTGTTGTCGGCCAGATACCAGCGGCCCTCAGAGGGACACTGACACTCTGCTCCCTGAGGACCTGAAGGAAGAAAGGTTCTTTATTTAATTTACGCTTATTAAAAGGGTCTGTCGCACTTTATATTAGGTTAACTAATATACTACTATATACTCACATAAAAAGAAAACTACAATGTACTTGTGTTCATATTGTATTGCAAATCACTTATTGCTGTTATTGAGGTGGGATACGGGTTAGGTTAGGGACATGTTTGGTGGTAAGGTGGAAGGTCAACAGCAGGGGCGGCGCTAGGGGTAGGCTAAGGGGGCTAAAACCCCCAATGTTTGTATTATCATGCCTCACTGAGTATTTCATGCGCAGATTTGTTCTCTGCACATATAACTGTGTTATATAGATTCACGTCAACATATGTACCTTGAAGTTAGCTGAACGTATTGAAAACTAACCTGGAGTGCAAATATGGCTGCATCCACCGTTGAATTGTTCGCAGGGACTGCTGCACTGCTGCTGTTTGCCGTTGGAGAGCACGTGGATGTCCATGGGCCGTGAAGGAAGGTTCTGTAGCATCACCCTCTGGTCGGAGCCATCGTGCTTGTTTGCACGGTAGATGCTGCGTGTGTTCCAGTCCGTCCAGTAGATGTGCTGACCATACACCGTCATTGCAAACGGGTAGATGGCAGTGCTAACGATGACCTCACGGTTAGCGCCGGTGAGTGAGCATCTCTCAATCTTCTGTCTGCATAGAGAACAATAAACCTTTTCTTATCATTATGTAGCACAAATATTTCAAATATTTGAAGTGTAAATTAAATATAAATGTATATATTAGATATTTTTGAAAATATTACACACACTAAATATGTGTGTTTGTGTGTATGTTTAAAGTGTATATTTGTTATATAATTCATATATTTAAAAGGGGTCATAGGATACAATTTTAAGTTTTCCTTTCTTTTTGGAGTGTTACAAGATCCCTGAAGTCTCAAGTGATGACTTGTCCACACCCTCTTAAAATAGCTCATTTAAACATGCCCCCACATTTCTACATCACAGTAGAGTGAGAGCGTGTTTTCAACAGCAGAAACACATCGCATTACACCAAATTCACAAAATAATGTTCTTTTTGACAACATCATATGACCACTTTAATAAATTAGCAATTATCAAATAATTGCATGCATTATTTTTTATTATTATTATTATGAAATGTATATTATTACATTGAATTAACTAAAAAAATATTATGAACATGATTAAAAGAGGAGATCTTACAGGCTGGCATCTGCCCAGTACAGTCTTTGATCATCATAGTCCAGCGTCAGACCATTTGGCCAAACCAAACTAGTGTTGACAATCTCTGTCCTGAAGTTTCCTCCCAGAGTTGCACGCTCTATCTTTGCACTGGTTCCCCAGTCGGTCCAGTACATATACCTGAAAGCATATACAAAGACATTTATTTAAAGCTCCAACTACTGGCACTCTAGCGGTTAATAAAAAGAACCACGTCTTGCGGAAGAACATTAAAGCTGGAACTACTTCCCTCTGTTTATGTGTATGACAAGTTGTGCAGGTATTGGATTACTTCAAAGTGGTACCTATCCAAACCAGTCTAAATAATCTCAATATAAACCTTTATTATGGGTGTATACTGTAGTAGCCTAATAATTCAGGACAAGAAAAAATAAGGTTTGGAATTTTAGGTTTATTATAGATATTTTGTACATTTTAAACACAAAAATGTTACAGAATGTAGCTTTAAATTACTGCAGATGATAAAACGGCACATTACACATCTAAAAAACAGTCTGAATGAGAGACTCACCCTCTACACGGATCCAGCATGATGGCTCTGGGTCTGGGCACCTGAGCTACAACAGTCCTCTGAGACCCATCCACCGCCATAGAGCTTATGCTCTGGTTAATGTAGTCACTGTAATAGATCCTCTTATTGATCCAGTCATAGGCAATGCCATCAGGAGCTCCCAGATCTACACACAGAAACAAATGTTATAAAACTTTATAAGAAGCAAAGATTTAGAACGACATAAGGTGGACAGAATTATTAACTGTCCCTTCAAAATCAAATATTTAGCTAACTTTCTAATTGAATGTGGTTATCAACAGTTTTTTATCATTATATTAGGTTTTTAAACTGTCTTTATCTGTGTGTGCATCACTCAGGCGGTGTTGTGTGCTTTCTGAAGAGACTTATGCAGCCCACCTTTTCAAATGCGGAATTAATCATTATGCCAAGGCTTCCCAAAATAGGGTTCATGAATGAACTACAGTGCATTTGAGAGTTGATGAAAAGCTGGAAGACTTTCCAAATGTATAAAAGTAAAGGAATTTCAGAAAAAAAAAGAAAAAATGACTGCCATTGTGTGAAGAATATGTAATCATGTAATATAAAAAAGTAATGGTGATATAATTATGAAAAATAACTTTATTTTTGAAATCTGATTATGTAATCCAGATTATTATACAAACAGTGATTATATTACATTAGATTAGATTATACTATACTAAATTATATTAAATGTGATAATATAATGTGATAATATAATATGATATATACCCTGGACCACAGGTAATGATTGTAAATTGTAAATTGAAATTGTGATTTTATTCATAATCTGAAAACTAAGTAAATGTGATTTCCAGTGATGTATGGTTTATTTTGATAGGACAATATTTGGCCGAGATTTGAATATCTGAGAATCTGGAATCTGAAGATGCACAAAAAACTAAATACTGAGAAAATCACCTTTAAAATTTTCCAAATGAAGTTCTTAATGCAAATTACTAAACAAAAATTACGTTTTAATATATTTACGGCGGGAAATTTACAAAATATCTACATAGAACATGATCTTTTCTTAATGTTCTAATGATTGTTGGCATGAAAGAAAAATCGATATTATTGAAAATGTAAAACACCTATCTGAGAAGCAAATAACTTCTCTCATGCTTTTATTCCTTTTTTACATCTCACAATAAAAAAAGAACTTATGTGTCAATGCATAAGGCCTAATGACCTCCAGTTTGCAAACAAAGCACTGTAAATGTCACGCGAGATACTTTGTCAAGCCAACATTCGAAGATTGCCTTAATGAACTTTCCATTTCCAGCTAAACCTGCAGTGTCAGGGTGCATTAGGAGTTTAAATAAGCTGCTCACCTGAGGCCACCTCTGTCGCAGGAGAGGTAGGCGAAGCCAAAGTAATGAAGCTAATCTTGCTCTGGCCTGCTCCCGAGCTCTGGGTGAAATAGATCCTGCCGTCCAACCGGTCGAAATCAAGGGCTACCGAAGTCCGGGGCACGTTCACCACGGGAAAGGGCAGCAAATGATCCTCCGGATCCAAGCGAAGAGACCGTACAGTGCTTTCTGTTGTATAGATAAGGTAGTCATCCCGGGATACCACACAGCTGCTGCTATCCGCAGCCAGATTCCCGAAGGCGCACGAACACTTCCTCGTCTCAGATCCTCGAATGGCGAAGCAGAAGTGAGCGCAGCCGCCGTTAGACTCCAAGCAGGGGTTGTTATTGAGCTCGTGGGCCGAACTTGGCTGCATCCTTCGGTCGAAGATGGTGACGTCCCGCAGCATGTTGATGTTGTCTCGGATCACGAGCGGCTGGTCGGTCGCACCTGGCTGTTTGCTGGCTTGGAAGACTTTCTTTAAGTTTCTGTCCACCCAGATCACATTCCCCTCAAACACTGTGATGCCATACGGAGTCGGATAGCGACTACCGTAGCGTACGACCTCTGTCTCGCCCCCCTCGGGCCGGACTCGTGCGATCATGTCCAGGGAATCATCTACCCAGTAGATGTATCCATCCCTGTGGTCTAAAGCCAGGCCTCTGGGGGTGACGATGCCTGAGGAAACCAGCACTGTCCGGTTGGAGCCGTCTAGAAAAGCTCGCTCGATTTTGGGGGTCTGTCCGTAGTCGGCCCAGAAGAGGTATCTGTTCATGGGGTCCACCACAATATGACGAGGCATGTCTACTTGGGTCTTTAGAAGGACACGACGGAACGTGGTATTGAGGCGGATCACTTCGATGTAAGTCTCAGTTAAGAAGGCGTTGGTGAAATAGAGGTTTCCTGTGGAAAGACAAAACATCAGAGGAACAGCAAAAAAACTAACAAAGCTGAGAAAGACCAAACACTGTTTATCTATGTAGACATGCACTAGATCAGGGATGGGCAACTTTGGTCCTGGAGGGCCGGTGTCCTGCAGAGTTTGGCTCCAACTCTAATTAAACACACCTGCCTGTAACTTTCTAGTGATCTTGAAGACATTGATAAGCTTCTTCAGGTGTGTTTGATAGGGTTGGAGCTAAACTCTGCAGTACACCAGCCCTACAGGATTGAAGTTGCCCAGATGGATACGTATGCTTTGTTAACCTCTTGTACCGGTAGAGAAAATGAGCACATCAGAAGTAAGTCCATTATGAACATTATAGAATAGCAAAAAAAAAAACAATATGTGCTACAAAACATTGGCAAATTAGTTTTGTTTCATACAAAGGCATGTCAAGTTAGTCTATTCTAAACATTGTTATAGAGTAAAGTACATTGCACACGTAGTCAGAAACTTTCGTCCAAAATTTTTGAACGTTAAAAAATACAGTGGGTACGGAAAGTATTCAGACCCCTTATATTTTTCACTCTTTGTTACATTATATTGTCATATAGGCACACAGAAGCCACACACACTACTGAGCCTCATTTGGACATTACTGTACATCAAAGTTGGATCAGCCTGTAGAGCATTTTTCCACTTCAATTCTGAGTGTGACTCAAAATCCAGACCTCAACGGGTTAATACATTTGATATCTATTGATATTTTTTGTGTGATTTTGTTGTCAGCACATTCAACTATGTAAAAAACAAAGTATATAATAAGGATATTTCATTCATTCAGCTCTAGGATGTGTTATCTGAGTATTCCCTTTATTTTTTTGAGCAGTGTATATTCAAATAGAAAACTTTTATTTCCAATAAAAATATGTAACATTTTTACTATAATGTCAGATTATATCAGATTTGGTCAATGCAAATTAAAACTTTGGGTTGCTGATCCACATATTCAGGTCAAAAGTGTATGTTTAACAAGCCATGGGTCACTGAGGCCTGAACTCATGAGCCTCTTTTCTGTCATATGTTATTCTTTAATCCTCTTCAACGCCACCTGTCTATGCTTATACTGATGTAAGTTAATGTTAATGTCCCTACGGTACGGCTGTCACCATTCTGACCTCTAAAGCTGCTCTAGAACATTCCTCACCTAACACTCCATGAGTTCGGTGTATCTGAAGTACTTGGCATTAGTCTTCAGATTCCTTTGCAAGTACGGTACTTAATGTTTTAGAAAGTGGCCAAATTTATTTTAGCCAGAAAGTCACAGTTGGGCTGTATTACCACAATTGATTTCAGCATACAGCAAACACACAAGCCCTCACCTGCGGCCCAGTCCACAGCAATGCCCCGTATGCCATTACGTCCGATTCCAGACGTGACAATGCTGCGGAAACCAGATCCGTCTGGTTTGATCCTGCGGACTCCATTCTGAGATGCCACGGTGCTGCTGAAGTCACACCAGTAAATAAAACCGGAAGGCATGTGCACGTCTACATGAAGAGCATTGCGGCCTACAGGACACACAAACACACAAGGTGTTGTAATGCAATAAGATTTCGTCTTAAAATAATTTTTTTATGCCAAAAATCATTACAATATTAAGTTAAGATCATGTCCCATAATATATGTTGTAATTTTGTAATTATGTTGTAATTTTCCTAACATGAATATTTAGAAATTTAATTGTGATTAGTAATATGCAAAGGACTTAATTTGGAAAACTTTAAAGGTGATTTTCTCAATATTTAGATTTTTTGCACCCTCAGATTCATGATTTTAAATGACTCATATCTCAGCCAAATATTAATCATAACAAAACATACATTAATGGAAAGCTTATGATGTATAATTTCTCAATTTAATGGACCATCATGACTGGTTTTGTGGTCCAGGACTAGATTTTATTTTTACTGTATTTTAATATTTTTATATATTATATATATAAAAATTATATTTAAAATATGTTACACATTAATACATTGTAATTATTATATTAACTTAATTAAATAAATAAAAATGTTTTGTACAATATTTTTTTTTCTGTACCACCCAGTCCTAATGAAGCCCACCTCTGCCTGCTACAGGCACCATAGACTCGGAGTGATCCGCTCCCTCCAGACTGAAGCCCTTGATGGCAGTGAGCATAGAGATCACCACGTAGGATTGGTATGGAGAACAGGTTCTGTTATCAGCCCTGAGTTTGAAGCCGGTCGCACAGGCACAGCTGAACAGGCCACCGGGTCGAGGCAGACACAACTGCTCACACGTCCCCATGTTATTACTGCAGCCATTAGACGAGCCTGCCGAGGCTATGGGGGGACAGACAGAAAGATAATGAGAATGAGAGACAAACATTTAATACTGCAAATATGTAACCGTAAGACTACACGGTACTGTCTCATATCTATCTATTCTGGTAATGTATACACATTCCTGGTGCATATCAGTGTGTAACAGTACTGATATATTGGGACTCTGCTTTGCTAGCACTTCCAGATCTTACTATATAATACAATAGACGGCGTTCACAGCCCTGGAGAATGAACATGTGCACTGAACACCGAACAAAGGGACACTGATTCCTCTCCGCATAAAGCCGAGTGTCTCCCTGAGGCGGAGGGCAACTAATTGGTAAACTGATATCCTATTGAAAGTCATTCATGCCTCTCTGGTAATTGCTACACGGCCATCAAGGTTAAGATGACTTCCAGAAAAGACCACCCTACATCAACCATAGAATGAATCAGAGATACATGTAACAAAAAATGGCTCTGTGCGATTTCTTCATAAGCAGCATGCAACCCATCCAAGTGCACACACACAGCAGTGAGAAGTGAACAACCACACACACCGTGAACACACACCCGGAACAGTGGGCAGCCATTGCTGCGGAGCCCGGGGAGCAGTTGGGGGAACCGCGCCTTGCTCAAGGGCCTCACCTCAGTCATGGTATTGAAGGTGGAGAGAGCACTGGTTATTCACTCCAACCACCTACAATCCCTGCCGGACCTGGGACTCAAACCCGTGACCTTTGGGTTACAAGTCCAACTCCCTATCCTCGCAATTCAATTTTTCAAGTGCATACACTCAGAAACTAACGGCTGCATTTAATACAATCAAGGACCTTCAGTATACATATATATATATATACATATATTTGTATTCAAAAATCATTTTTAAAAGCTGTACAAAATTGTACAAAATTTAGTCAGTATTATATGCAAAATCATAGAAAGCATCTTTTTGTTGAAAATAATTAAAATAGACTTCTATTCTAGATCTTTATTATGTTTTGATAAATTTGTATTTTATATTATACTTAACAACTTTTTAATTACAATTTATTATTGTATTGTTGTAATTTTTTCTTGTCATTACTTGTTTTCTGTATAATTTGCCAATATTGCGTGCAAAAAAACAAAACAAAAAAAGTCAATAAAAGTGATTTCAACTTAACTCAGTTAAAAAAACTTACTATCTTACCAAATATTTGTGTGTGATGTACATTTATTACATTTACATTTATCCATTTAGCAGACGCTTTTATCCAAAGCGACTTACATGTAAGAATTTTGTTTATGCTGTAGGAGTTCATGTTGTTAGCTTAACATCAAAAATCAATAATTTTGTCGAAGGAGCTGTTTGTTTCATGCATGGAGTTACTGCCTATCTAGACACTAATAGTTTTTTCATTCAGTTTCAGAAGAAAGCAGCCTATGAAGGTAGGAGACAACAAGAGAGCCCACAGGTGTTGGAACAGAGCCATTATGTTACAACAAGCATTTATTTTACTAGTATTTATTACACTTACATTCTCTGTAGTGCACTTTGAGTACTCTGAGGCCGGCCACATTATCCCGCATTACGACCCGGTTGAGTCCCGTGGCTTTATCCACGCGTTCAATCACCTCAAAGTCTCGATCTGTGAAGTACAGGTAGGAGTCGTATACGGCTACACCCCACGGATGGGACAGTCCATTCACCATAGTGATGCGGTTTGATCCATCAGGATCCCCCCGCTCGATCTGAAACACGGAAGAAACTGTTGCACAATTTGACATATTCTAGTAAATAAGTTTTCATTTGGTGCAGATACTGCATGTAAAGGGTGTAAAACTAAACCAACCAACAACCTAAAACTAAAACAACCATCATGGGTTCTAAGGTGGATGCAAAAATAAATTATAAAAAGCAAATAATTAAATCATGCAAACAAAATGGGTTAAAACATTTATAATGGTACGAAAGATGTTTATTTCAAATCAATTCTTTTTTCTTGAACTTCCAAATCTGCATAAATGAATGATTTCTGAAGGAACATGTGACACGGAACACTGGAGAAAATTCTGCTTTGCATCACAGGTGTAATTTACATTTTAATACAGCAATCCCAACCAAACCAAACAATGTAGTTCCTTAGGCCCCATTTACACTAGTGTGTTTTAGTTTTAAAGTGTTTTGGAATGAAAACGATCCGCGTTAACTACTGTACACTACTGTACACAACCTAAAAAACGTCACATGACCATTCATGCACATACAACCATAGATATGCGTATGCAGCTTCCCTACTATTTAAATTCTGCGTGCTTTGAATGATCAAACAGGGGAATCTACCTACGCGTATCTATGGGTACAACAACGAGCATGATGTTATTTTTTAGTCAAGGATATGCCGACAGAATGTGGGCGGCCATGTCATTGTTTTCCAAAGTCTCTGTTTTGCTCCGTTTACACTGAAATGCGAACCCTGGCGTTTTCAAGCTAAAACAGCGTCTGCACCATTTTCAAAAGTTTGAGGGTAGAAAATGCAGGAGTAATGTAAACGCAACTGTAGCAGTTTTAAAACTAAAACGCACTAGTTTAAAACAGAACTAAGAACCAAAACTATTTAACTACTAGAACCCAGTTATGTTAATATTTCACAGTATTGCTTTTTTTACTGTATTTTTTTACAGTAAATAAACTTAGCTTTGATGAACATATGATATTTTTCTACATTAATGCTTCTGACTGCCATACCACGCCAGTTCCTGTAACGGCCCAGTAGAGCTTGTTCTCTCTGATGTCTATGGTTATGAACTCCACGTGCTCCAGATTATGGGTGAAGAGGATGGCAGCGTTGGAGCCGTCCATATCTGCTGATGCTACCTTTGCCGGGATCCCGCTCTCTGTTCCCTGATCTGTCCAGTACATATTTCTAAAACAAAGACAGATCATCACTAAAACAGAATCATGGATGCAAAACCATTACATACGGGGAAATAGTGCTCTTTTCCTCTGTGTTTATATACAAATACAGCAATTTCATGTTTATACAAGCATATATTCTAAGCCCTGATGTGTGATTTAAGTTGACTGTTGTTTAGTGCGCTCCTGGCAGATGACATTAAATCGGCTGGAGCTTGTTGAATTTGGAGATCAGGGTTAATGCCAGACTTCTGCTTATCTGGACTTACCCACGTGCCGGATCCACCGCAATGCCAACGGGAGATCCTGCACCAGTAGGTGAGCCGTTGTTAGTGATGAGAGTCTTTCTGTACTGAGTCTCTCCTTTTAGCCTGAGAACCTGAAACAAATCAGATTGGGTTTGTCACAATTACAGCATAAGTGCCATTTCTCAATCGTTTTTACCAGTTTAAATACCACTGCATAACTAACAACTTATATATTTAAAATGTAAAATAATTTTTTGACATATTGTGTTTATGTTTTGTCTGTTTACATTTGCTTGACACAAACTGACAGTGTCAACATTAACATGAGTACTACATTTATGGATTTTGTAACATTTTAGTTTTATGATTGAAATATGGATATCTATCTTACACAAACACAAGGATTTGCTACAAAACTTTTGTTACTGATTACAGCACTGCTTTAGCGCATAGATCTTCTGGTTTCAAGACCTAAACTATTTTCTGAACAATTAATGATGCAGGAAAATGACATCTAAAGTCTTGCTAACCTCTATAGACTGTGATGCAGGGTTGGAGTAGTACAGGTTCTGAGACATCCAGTCCAGAGCCAGCCCGACCGGAGAGCCTAGGATGGCTGCTGGTGCGAACTCAGTTCTGTTGGTACCATCTGACTTTACTCGATGAATCTCCCCCTGTGCATATAAATGAGATGCAAATAATAGACATCCAAATTTTTGAATGAAAAATACAGCTAATATGACATAAGATAACAGTATGTGATTTACCGGATGTTCCACCCAATAGATCATCTGTTCAGCATCATCAAAGTCGACGTCATATCCATTCAGCAGCCCAGCGACCGGCACCATGGCATCATTGCTCTTGTCATTTGGATTGAGCGGGATGCCATAAATGATGCTGTCTCTCACCACTACCAGGAACGGGTCCTCAACTGCAAAGTGATCAGCCAAAATTCATAAGGAATATTTTCGGCAGGACTTTAGAAGGACTTTAGTGCACGTTTATTTGTCATTTTAAAATTAGATTAAAATTTCAGCTGAAATGTGGTTTAAGTGTACAGCTAAATATATTAGCAAGTAATTATATTATAAACTAAAACATACTTTATAATGTTATTTCTATGGAAACTTGTTTTAAATATATTTAATATATGAAAAATCTATCAAAACTAAGTCAGTTTATGCTTAAAACAAAACAGATAAATCTGATATCATCCCATTGTATTTAGTCTTGCAGATATGAGCTGCTGGTGAAAAAAGGTCTGGCAGAGTAAACATTGCTTAGTCAGCGCAGTTGATTGCGATAAACAGCCCATTCAATCACCGTTTGTCTGGATTAATTGTTAAACTCTCATGAAAGAATGCACTTGACAGCGCTAACAAAAGCTGAAACCTGAGCGAGGTTGAGAGTTTGCCCTAAGAGAATGTTAAGGGCTTCTTAAGACTAAAGGCCTCTTGCGCGCTTTCATATGTTACCGTCAGCTGAGCTAAGGCCTTTTATAATAGTAAATGTTTGCCTCTGCAAAGAAGCTTACTAAGCAAATCGAAAATGGGTTGCTGTTGACAAGTTTTCATTCCCCTGAAATCTATATCCAATTTTAACAGAAGACCACTTCATTCATTCACTGTGAAGTAGATTAAATGGACAGGGGCCAGGGTTAAAGACATAGACACATGCATTACTCATTAAAACAGGCACAAGCAGGTATAAACTCTATGCATTAATTTATCTTGTCCAATAAAGTCCTTTCAGATACAATGGCAAGCATCAACGTCTTTCCCTCAACAAAAGCCCAATAGGATGCTTCTACTGGCTTTGGGCAAATGACCAACAAAAAATTAATAAGTGGTTTAGAAAATTTGATTTGAAGCTATTTCATGCCCTAATGACTTATTCAAGATATATAAAAGCTTGAAAAAAGCACAAGGGTGTTTCTGATTTATTTTATGGTGTAGAATAAAACGTGAAATTATCAGGAGTTCGTTTTAACCACAGACCATATACCAGGCATTTAACCAAAAACTTATTCAAAACACCTATTGAATTTGGGACGAATAAAAACGCAAGAGCAAATGCTCACTTCTGTGTTTTAGGGTTAATTCAAGCTGATAATTCTGCCAGATTGAGTGCAGATTTAAATATTCCTTAATGAATTTTCACCAGAAATATTTTTAGGATTTCTGTAAAACTGGTGTATAATTGACTATGCTTAAAACAAGAGATAACATATCTGTCAATGAGCTAAAAAAAAAAACTTGAAGGAGTAGTTCACAGCTAGAACAAAAATGTACATCCAAGATGGCTTTCTTTTTTCAGTCATAAAGAAATTACGTTTTTTGAGGAATACATTTCAGGATTTCTCTTCATATAATGGACTTCTATGGTGCCCCGAGTTTGAACTTCCAAAATGCAGTTTAAGTGCAGCTTCAAATGATCCCAGCCGAGAAAGAAGGGTCTTATCTAGCTAAAAGATTGGTTATTTTCTAGAAACTGATGAAAAATGAATTTATATACGCTTCTCTCATCTAACTCTATATGAACATTTTTTTTCAGTTCATGACAGTAAGGGTAGGTCTAAAAACTCCCATCTCCTTTTCTGCTCCAACTTCAAAATCATCTTAAATCCTCCTATATTATGATTTTACTTCTTCGCATGCTCACTTTATTAACACTGGCTTGGTACTTCTGCAGCGATGTTTTGAAGTTGGAGGAAAAAACGAGATGGGAGTTTTTAGACCTACCTTAGCTCTCATTTACCAGAAAAAAACAGAGTTCACGCAGAGCCAGACAACAGGAGCATTTGAGGTTAATAAGTATATCACTTGTACAGTTTTTTTTTAGAAAATAAGCCTTCTTCCTCGGCAGGGATCGTTGAAAGCTACATTTAAGCTGCATTTTGGAAGTTCAAACCCGGGTGCACCATAGAAGTCCATTATATGGAGATAAATCCTGAAATGTTTTCCTCAAAAAAACATAATTTCTTGGATGACAAGGAAGTGAGTATATTATTTGTAAATTTTTGTACTAAAAGCTAACTACCCTTTTATCTCAAAAGTGAAAAAAAATATATTTTTATTTATTTTTTTTTTATTTTTTTTTTTTTTAAAAACATTTACTTCAGATTTTTTTTTGTTCAGAAAACAAGACTTAATATCTTATGCATCTTGATTTTAGAAACTGTACATATTTGTACTGTAAAACAAAAAATACTAAGGAAATCAGTTCAACAAGTTGTTTGCTTTGAAAAAGTTGAGACACAGGCACACTCTTTTTTTAAAAGTTCATCTAACTAACTTGAGCGTCATGATTTTATAATGGCAAGCTGTCATTTCTGTGTGAAAGGCCCCTTCACCATGAGAAACTCTGCTCTCTAGATATCGTCAGCGGACACAAATGTTCAGCTGATGTATCTCGTACCTCTAGCGCATGTGAACTGGTCAGCGGCGAGGGTCCATCCAGACGGACAGGCACAGGAGTAGAACCTGGGGCCGATTGCTGACAGGAGACAGATATGAGTGCAGGGACTTGAACGGGGGTCACAGGGGTTATAACCTGCAGAAGAAAAACTCATCAAAACTTCAGAAAAATCAGTACTGTTGTATTCCTTTTTATAACATGTTTCTGGTTTTATTATTTACAATTCATTGGTGCGTGTTATTCTAAATTATGTTATTCTTGGTTTGACATACTATAAAACTAATCATTATAAACAAACTGTATACACCAACTTATACTTAAACAATATAATTAAAGTGTGCACTTTTCAAACCTGTTTCTTATCATAGTGACTTCCAGAAATGATTTGATGCTGTTGATTAAGTATCTGTATTTAATCCTAACAGTAACACTTTTCTCCTGAGGTAGCAGATAGTTGACTTGGCTGTATTCAGGTATGTGATCAGTGCTGTACCTGTAGGCTGTCGGGCAGGATGAAGTGCCACCAGACCCATGGGCTGGGGCAGATTATACAGCATCACCGTCTGGTTCTGTCCGTGCCACTTGTTGGCCCGGATTACGCGGTTGATGTATCTGTCGGTCCAATAGACAAAATCCTCAAAAATGGTAATTGCGTGGGGATGTTGCAGTACCTTTTTATTGAGAAACAAGAGGTGTAAAAAAAGCATTCACATTTAAAAAAACACTTGAAATACACTTCATGCAAGTGTGCCGATACAGATACATCGCATTACAAACTAGAGTTTATTTTGCATGCATTTAAGCACAATTTAAATGCATCACAAGCACATAGAGAAAAAAAATGCCATCTTTTGACCAATTAGTAATTCAGAGAAGCAGTTCTAGCTGTGCTTGTTGCTTGATTAAACTTCCCATAAAATGAAAATGCATTATACAGTCAACTATATGCATCTGTGTTTACATACTTGCGACTACGTTTCGGAATTAACATTCAAACAATATCTTCCCACTGCATTCATCTGCAGATTTCAAATCCCACTTCTGATGCAAAATAAATTAAGTTTATGATAACAAAATTAAAGTCTCATCTTTGTACTCCACTAGCATTTATTTTGTCTTGTTTTCTATGGGATTAGTTTTCTGCCACAATTCTGAGCGCGTAAGATCAGGTTTTGAGCGTGCCCGAAGTGAGTTTTGTGGAGAAAAAAATTCGTCTCACGAAGAAGAAAGTATTTCGAGCCAAAATTATACATTTTGCATTTAAAAAGAGTTTTTTTGCGCGCGCGCAGACGTTCTCTTCTGCTCGTGCAACATTACACTTGCTTGCTCCCCTGATACCCGCCCTCAGTGCCCACTTAATAAGGACGGCTCGCTTGCTCAACGCGACCAAGAGTTACAATATGCCATAATTCCAGCCAATCACAGACGAGGCTGACAAATTCTTATAGGCTGGGCTTGACAACCAATCACAAGGTTCAAATGTCCACAATTCGACGATCACAAGTAGCTTATTTTTAATCAAAATCAAATCGTATTATTACATTATTGTATATATATTGCATATATTGGCCATTGCCACAAGATGTTTATGTTTAGGGGGTCACATAACTTTCACTTACTGTTATACTTGCATATATGTTATTGTTACACATATAATTACTTTTTATTTCATTTATTTAGCAACCCAGTTTCTCAGAACATCTCTAAGTGTTTGAATAATTCCAAATATGTGAAGTATTATATGTACATTGTATTTTGTATTATATTTTACATTCTATTTAAAAAATATTCTAAGGCAATTGAGGTAACGTTACAGTTAACACACATCTCTCAGTTCAGTGAGAAGTTAGAACTACCCCTTAATGTAGGTGTAGGAAACACTGGGACATACGATTATGTAATAATACGATTTGATTTTGATTAAAAATAAGCTACTTACTTGTGATCGTCGAGTTGTAGACATTTGATCCTGAAATAGAAAAGTAATCAAGCCACTCTTTTTCCACATATGTTTCTTCCTTTGTCGTCGGTAATGCAGAGAACCTTGTGATTGGTTGTCAAGCCCAGCCAATAAGAATTTGGCAGCCTCGTCTCTGATTGGCTGGAATTATGGCATATTGTAACTCTTGGTTCGCGTTGAGCGAGCGAGCCGTCCTTATTAAGTGAGCACTGGGGGCGAGCAAGCAAGTGTAATGTTAAAAAAAGTCTTTTTGAATGCAAAATTTATATTTTTAGCTCGAAATACCACAAAACTCAGTTCGCGCACGCTCAAAACGTGATCTTTCGCGCCCAGAATTGTGGCAGAAAACTAATCCCATAATAAAACCGCCAGCTTCAGCGATCGAACATCGGAGCATCAGCTAGCCGCCCTCAACGCGCAAGATCCTCTCTGTCCCCTTTTGAGAATTTAGAGCTTTGTTTCTCATAATTCCCAAAAACCCAACGTTTTTTCCTCTCTGCTTTTTTTGGGCGCTCCTCCGTTTTGGCGGTGTATTCATTTTCCCAGCTGCTTTTGGGGGGCTCTCAGGGTTAGGAATCGGCTGTCCGACTCTCCCCTCTCCCGAGCCCTTAGGGCTATTTATCTTGGGGCTCGGTAGCCCTTCTAACCCTGAGTTTCTCCTCCTTTAGTAGCACGCCAAATCAGCTTCGCTTAAATTTAGCCGACAAGCCTGAACTCGTGAAACTCATTAAATTTGATGGCACTTGGTATGTAAACACACACACACACACACAAAATTGAAGGCATGATTCAAAAAAGCTTAATCTGCAAAAAAAAACTAGTCGCACTCATGGTCTTTGGTATAAAATGACAGACCATAAAAACGTGAAAAGTAAATGGAAAGTAAATAAAAAATACAGATTTTGTGTGTGTGTGTGTGTCTACAATCTACAAATCCCCATAAATGCAAAAAACAAACTAAAAACTGAAACTCTAAAACAATCTAGAGTGTAAAACCAACACATCCACTCACACACACACACACACACACACACACACACACACACACTTGTACACACAGATATGTTGTTTTTTTTCTGATTTGTGGGGACTCTCCATAGGTGTAATGGTATTTATACTGTACAGACTGTATGTGGTATTGTCCTACACTGACCCTACAGCTAAACCTACCCCTTACAAGATTTTCAAAAAACTTAATTTTGTATTTTTTATAAG
Organism: Enteromius treurensis; assembly: GCA_032275025.1. Lineage (NCBI taxonomy): Eukaryota > Metazoa > Chordata > Actinopteri > Cypriniformes > Cyprinidae > Enteromius > Enteromius treurensis. Next base: position 20,142,783 of record JAUCMU010000151.1, read on the forward strand.
CCTTTTGAATTACAGGGACACTGAAAATGTCCTCATAAATGACCTTCATCACCTTCATACAAAATACCCATGTCATTATGCAAATTCGTGTCCTCAAACCACATAAACATGCACAGACCCCTATGAACTGGTGTGTCTGTAAGACAACAACTACTGTATGTAAAATAAAATCGAGAATTCAACTACAATGCAGTAAAAATGTGAACTGCAAGGAATGGGTTAAACTCTAAACAAAAACGAAAAGGTAAGGCTCTTTTTGTTTGGTATATTGTAAACTTTGTAAATGTAATATTCTATAACATTTATCACAATGTTAACGTTGTATCAGTGTTTAGTACCTTAAAACTATTTGATCCAAAGTGCAACTCATTTAAAGCAGGGGTGGGGAACGTATGAGAACCTCCTCCGTATGCGGCCCGCGAGACAGTTTGATCCGGCCCAGTCAGTCAATGCAAAATCATCCCTCAGTAAAGAAAAAAAAAACACCATTGTCTATGATAGAAAATGAAAAAAAATTAAAGAAAAATAAAAATAGAAATGTAACATTAGATACTATATAATAATATAAAATACACTGAAAAAAATTACTCTTTGAACTAACTTAATTCATTCATGTAATCATGCATCCTATTTCCACACAACCAAATTGTGTTTTTTTTACATGAATGGAATTTGTTGAATTTATGCAAACTCTTGTGTTGTGTCAACACAGTTGAATGTGGAAGAATCAATATGAAATTATTGCTTCACTGTAACTTAACTCAGTTACGTTTAGTGAACAAAGCATTTTTTTTTGTGTGTGTAAGGAGAAAATGACAATTTGTGTGTCACCGTTCCAGTGGTCAGTGTGTGCTTTAGTCGGGCTCTTGAACCTAATATTAGTAGAATTGAATGTTGTTTTGGTTGCTGTAATTGAGTTATAACAGCCAGACAAACCAAGAGCAAAACTCATCAGTTGATGGTGATTATGCTTGTTTTATGTTTTCTTTATTCAGATTCTCTGAAGTGAGCTTACAGTCTGTTATATATACTGTATTTTTTTTTACAATGGAAGCTTTGTGATTACAGCCAAACATCCTGTATTTTCCACACATTTTGTAAGGATTTCTTTTAACCTTTTCTGATCCAGAGAAAAAGACAAAATCTTTCAGTAAAGGCACACACAGACATCAAGAGTCAACGTATGAATCTCAACAATGGTGACAAAAAAAAATAAAATTGTAAGAATGAAAGACAATTCTGCTCATAATTTATAATGCATGATGGGAGCTATTGATGAGTTTAAATTGGTGGCTCTCAAAATGCACTGCAGCATTTGATGGTCACCATTGTTGAGATTCATACGCTGACTCTTGATGTCT
>JAUCMU010000151.1:20144243-20156957 GCA_032275025.1 Enteromius treurensis
AGAATTACTAGCCGCGATGAGGCTGCCCTCGGCGGATACATGAGCACTGAGCACCTGGTGTTCACGTGGAGCTCACGAAGCAAAGTTAAAACTGCATTTCATGGCACAATAACAGCAACATTTAGAATGTTCCCCTCCACCAATGCAGAGACTGGAGCCGCCTGGCAGAATTCACGTCTGTTGTACACGCGAATGAAGCGAATTACACGCGCGAATGAAGCAAGTAACCTCAAAATGTTCACGCGTCTAACTACGCGCGAGTAGCGCGATTTATTCGCGCAATTCGCGTCCGGTGTGAACGCACCATGAGAAAGAGCACCATTTTGCAGTGCAATGCCACACAATCACCTGTGTCATATTCATATACATAAAAGAGTAAATAAGGTCTCACCAAATCACTGGCCAACACTTGTTTTCGGTTCTTTCCATCGTAATCACAGTAGTCGATAAAGTCTAAGTAAGCATCTGCAAAGTAAAGCAGATTGTTGGGGTAGTCAATAGATAAGCCATTGGGCCAATAGAGTTTGTTGCTGATGATTGTGGTCCTCAATTTCCCATCCATGCTGGCTCTCTCGATACGAGGATTTCTGCCCCAGTCTGTCCAAAACATCAGGTGTGTGCTGAAATACATAAAAATGGATTTCGTTTTCAACCTCTAGTCATTCAAATAAATTTTCATGTTATATGGTCACTGATCTTACTTGTTTCTAGGGTCTACGACCAGACCTCGTGGATTGGTCACGTTTTCACTAATCAGCACCGTTCTGTGAGACCCATCCAGTTTGGACACCTCTATTGTCTCCAAAATATAGTCTGTCCAGTATAGGTTTCTGCCAACCCAGTCGACGGCGAGACTCTCAGTAACAGTCACTCCACTGTCAAAGATCTAAACGTGAAATGATTCTTTAGGGTTAAATGTTGTTCATGTTGACTTTTAAGGTGCAGGAGTGGGGTTTGTGACACTCACCACGGTTCGGTCAGTCCCATTTTTGTGAGCGCTCCATATTCTGTCCTGGGTGGTGTCAGACCAGTAAATACGATCCGTAACAGAGTCAAAATCCACTGCCACAATATTACGACCATCACGAACTAGAGATCGGATAGCATTTGGCTGTGCGAGGATGTCGTCTGATACAATTTGATTCCGACTGGCCACTAAGAGCAAGGCCTCTCGAGATCCTGTCAGGTTGAAAAAGAGAGAATAGAATAATGTGAAATATTAATACAATTGCAAATAACGTTCCTCCAGCGTGACCACGCTCTGAATCTGCTGTGCACTCCGTCTAGTGGAAGGGTGAGATGTCATAGGCAGGTGACGTCAGAGACCAGGAAGCTTGTGCAGAGAAACACTCTCTGTGTGTCTGGTCAGTGATTTCTCTGTAAAAGTTTGTAAAAAGATAATGAGTGGAGCAAGAATGTTGTTAGATGTGTGACTCCATGTGGTCGTTTCCTCACGCCACAGGACTCATCAACGCATCAACGCAGTGTGGCGTGTTTGGGAGAGGAGCATGCAGTAGCCACTCTTGAGGGAGGGGACTGCCCTCATTGCACGCAGCTGTCCCTGGCCACTCTCCGCTCTAGGAGGGCTCTCTTTACGGAGAGAGCCTTCGTGAGCGTGCCCCTGTGGTGCTGGTCCCACTCCGCCACAGCGGCAGCAGATAGATCTAAAGGAAGGGATTGAGACGGGTGATCCCCTATCTTCTTCCCAACCCATCAGATCTAGAGGCGCCTCTACAGGTGTGGAAGCACCATGAATAATGGTTACTTCCCCCGTGGAGGATTTTCCACACAGCAGTCATGCTCCTCAGTGGAGCTGGATGTTGTTAGTGTGGATAGCTAGCCGCTGCCTCAGTCTCCCCGGTATGAGGAATTGCTTGAAGTGGTGACTTGCGCTATAGAAAGACTCAACCTGGATTGGCCGGCAGCTCCGCTGGTTGATCCTCCAGTCAGCAGGCCACCACCTTCACGCCGGAGCCGTCCATTCTTCCCAGACCTGCACACCGAGGTGTCTAGGTCCTGGAGGAAGCCCTTCTCCACCTGTTGGACATTCCCGCCTCAGATTACTATGGTAATTTGGCGGGACTGACAGAGCGGTTCTATAAGGCGATGCCCGTGGAGGCATCACCATTGAAGGCTCCGACCTTGCCCTCAAAGCCACTGCACGGGTCAGGCTGGTGCTTATCTGCACACCCTAGTGGCGTTACAGGCATACCAGGCTGACCTGCTGAGGAAGCTCAGCGTGCGAGATCAGGTGGATGTGGAAGAAATCCTAAAACTTGGGAGGACTGAGCCGAAGGGGTTCGGACAGCCACTGCTCTTTCCACCAGAGACTGGTTCCCTAAGTAGAATATTTGGCAGTGTGGATCCGATTACCAAATATATCTCAATGGGTCTTGGGCAGAGACTGTATACAGTTTAGGCATCTGCCACCTCGCTACAGCGGAATTCGTCCCACCGTAGTGAGGCCCGAGCAGGCTCTGGAACAGAAAGTGACTTCTCTCTTGAACAAAGGGGCCATCAAGGTGTATGTGGCGGCGATTTCGGCCTTCCACTCTCTTATTGGTGGGTGCTCAGTGGGTAGAGAGTGGTACACCCCTAGTGGTACACTTCCTCCATGGTGCACTTAGGCTGAGGCCTCCGGTACGGTCCTGAGTCCCAACATGGGACTTGGAGGAGGTACTCGATTCCCTCTGTCAAGCTCCATTTTAGCCATTGTGGCAGGTCTCTGACCGTCTTCTCACCATAAAGACTGCGGTCTTGTTGGCATGGGTTTCGCGCATGAGGGTAGGGTATAGGCTTGAACGGTATCCAAATTTTTATTCCGTCAAACCTGCTCTCTATTTTTCCTCGGTATAACACATCGAGTGCGGAGGGGGGCCAGATTTGATCGGTGAATGCGGGTAGTAAGGTCCTCATGTTAGTGTGGGTTGCGGGAGAATATAATTATTCGCAGGACTCCGGCAAAATGGAATTATCTTAAAATGAATTTAATAAAAACAAATGTTCTGTTATTTATCTACTGCACAAAAGCAACAAGAACCAAAATAAAGTAAAAACAATTTACAGGCGCAAGTTTGGAAGCTAATTCTCGTTTACTGGTTAAAATAAAACTAATATGTTTACCTGCGGGCTTTTGCGGGTGGGCCTTCCTCGTAGGGGTCTGTCCGCGTCCAGGCGGACCCTGAGCAGGTGGATTGTGGACGCTATCTCCATGTCTTATGAGTCCTCTGGTCTTCCCTCACCGATGGGAGTCAGAGCTCATTTGACTAGAGGTGTGGCAGCCTCAAAGGACTTCTTAGCAGGTGTCTTAGTTCTGGACATCTGCAAAGCAGCGGGATGGGCTTTTCCTTTAACGTTCCCCTTTAACAGATTTTATGGTCTAGACCTCCTGGCTACTCCAGGCCCGGTGGTCCTTTTGCCTTAGTTGTGCTGCTTCCACACTAGGCATGGACTTGTGGGTTTAGGGGTGTGGGTATCTTGTTCCCATAGTGCTTCGACGCAGTTTGAGTTCCTGAATAGGAACATCTCAGGGTTACGTATGTAACCCTAGTTCCTGTAAGGACACTGTAAGGACTCTCGCCACATCCCCTGCGTCCCCGGCCGGCGGTTCCTATAGCATTTCGACGCAGTGTCTTGTTTCTTACGGAAACTAGGGTTACATACTGAACCCCGAGACGTATTATCTGTAGCCTTTTTATTTAAATATATTTTAAAAACTTATTGTATAAATATACTGTATATATAAAAAACAAAACATTATATTTTTAAATATAAAACAATCCCCTTGATAAAAATGTTTTCATAATCAAGATAAACAATTTATTCAATAATAAAATTTCAAATAACATTTTAAATTAGTTTAATTTAAGTTAAGTTATCAAATTAAGTTAAGTTAAATCAATAATTTTTTTATTTAAAAAAAAAAAAAAAAGTGTGTCCGACTTTTGACATGCAGTCAGTGTCTTGTGCTTCATATTTTTGCAATATAATATGTGATTATAATTTAAAGTACACCGTTATCTCAAAATATATCAAATAACCTTGACAGGACTAGAAATGAATCCAAACACACATCAGCTCTCAGTTATAAAACTATGCAAGACATATCTGACATGGCCAAATAAAAATATAAAAAAAGGAGTCCCGCTGAAAAGCATCATTCAGAAAGAAGACCAGGTATATCAGATGACAGCATTTTTCACCAGGTTATTTGGAGGGAATGGGCTCTTGTCAGCAGCAGAGCTCATAAACAACCCTTTGTTTGGTGATTATTACCTAATTACCCCCATAAGAAAGTTTGTGACTGACATATATGTTATTCATCTTATCTGTGGTAATCCGAGAGGCTTCACCAGACCCAGCTGAGCAGATCCAGTTGGCCTCCGCTTCGCTAATATCTGTCTTAGCACTGTCAGAGATCACAAAGCTCAGTGGAGATGCACAAACCTGAGGCCTTGCAGGTGCGTGCGTCTGCCTCTAGTGTGTATCCGTCCTGACAGTGACAGCGAAAGGAGCCTCTCTCATTGAAGCAGTGCTGACTGCAGACTCCCGGGGGATGGCATTCGTCGATGTCCTCACAAGTCTTTGAGTCGTTACTCAGCTGGAAGCCCATAGGACACGTGCACTGGGCTCCAAACGGTCCCTGGATGCATCCGTGAGTACAGCCCGCGTTGTTATCTGAGCAGCTTTCCTGATCTGTGAGGCAGCACAAACATTTAAATGAATGATGGTGGAAAGAAAAAACATGCATGGTATTCTGGGAACATGCTTAGTACAACCAGGGAGGGGTATTAGGACTGGGCAATATCTCTATAAATTTGTATAGGTTAAAATTGCCTAAAATGTGTTTTTATTTATTATTAGTATTTATATGAAACATTTTTGTGGCAGTTTAAAATATTTTTAACAATAAAATTTTTATTATTAACTTAAACCATGAAAATAACAAATAAAATATTTTATTTTCAATAAAGAAGAGAAAAAAGAAGGGGGGGGGGGGTTGTAATAGTTAATAGTAATAGTGTAAATAGTAATAGTTAGTAATAACCAATAAAGTTTCCACACAGATTTTCACTAATGAACCAAAATATTTCATTATTTTCATGTATAGGCACCACAAAACCTATACACAGAAAAACAAAACAACAATATTTATCTACATATTTTTATATAAATGGCAATTAAATTAATGCAAGAAGTGAAATGCAGTAATAATAAATAAATAAAGGCATGTTTTACAGTTTTTTACTGATTAAAACATTTAAGGAAAAATAATATTGAATTATTTTCATGTATATACACCAAAAAAATACATATAAACAAATACTGTAGCATTATACTGTCTTATTTATATTAAAGCATAAAAAAATAAAAATAGAAAAAGTCACATGGACAGTTTTGTGAACATTATTGATGGAGGAAACAAATCAACAAATTGGTTTGCCTGTTGGAAAATGAATCAAACTTACCAATTCTAATGTCATTTTTGCTACTTAGGTTACAATAAGAGTTATAATATTAAGCTTAATTTTTATTTATTTATTCATTTATTTTTTCACAATATATAGTCAATTTTCCATATATATAGTGCCCAGCCCCAATGTTTACTGTTGGAATCTAAGCTACTTATCCATTTCTATGGACTAACACATGTAACATATTTCAAAAACAGTACTACACACTACATCTACAATGCTAAACAAACGCAATCTCGCCATATTTAGAAACTCTTATCATAACTGGACAGTTAGTGAGTACAGCCAGACAGACACTTGGATAGATTAGTGCTTCATGCAGAGGACTGTGGGTGATTAGGGACTTAGCCTACCTGGTAAGGGCTCATCTGTGAGAAGGGAAAGCAACATGGAAGGAAAATCACAGATCATTTCAATGTTAATTTCCAGATTAGCTAAATACATGCATGATTTGATACATGGGATTTATAACACAGATGACATACTGAGATACTTCATGTATTTGAATCAACTGACTGAACACAATATCAAAGGAAATTTGAAAAAAGGATTTCTAGACAAGTTAAGCTCTAACAACAGCATTTGTAACATGAATATGAACCAAAACATCTGCTTGACCCCAATGACTTCTCTAGTATGGAAAAAAATACTAGCTACTTAGGGCCAGAAACTGTTAGAAAACCCACATTCTTCAAAATATTTTCGTTTACGTTCAACAGAAGAAACTCAAACAGGTTTGAAACTACTTAAGGGTGAGTAAATGACGACAGAATTTTCATTTTTGGGTGAACTATCCTTTAAAGATTATTTGCCTATATACTGTACGCAGCTCATTAGGATTTGGAACAAAGCAGAGATGTTTATTAGGGACCTATTAGCTAAAAACTATCATCAACTTCTAATCTTAACAAAAATGAGTTAATATATCATACTGTATGCTATATCTTATACAGTTTATATACTAATATATAATATCCTTAAAAATAAAGAAACTTATACATAATTCAACAAGAATACATTCAATATATTAAAGGTGACAGAAAGACATTAATAATGTTACCAAAGATTTCAATACCAAATGAATGATGTTCTATTAATTTAAAAATGGTTTCTACAAAAATATTAAGCAGCACAATTGTTTTTTTATAACTCATAATACTAAAAATAAATGTTTATTGAGAAGCAAATCATCATGTTATGATTTCTGAAGGATCGTGTGATGCTGGAGTAATGATGCTAAAATTTGCTTTGCATAACAAGAATAAATTACATTTTAAAATATATTCAAATAGAAAACAGCTATTTTAAGTTGTAATAATATTTAACAGTTTTACTGTTTTTAGTGTATTTTTGATGAAATAAATGTACCCTTGGTGAGACTTTTTTTTTAAACGATTAAATAGGGATACACAATATTAGATTTTTGCCGATATCCGATATTTTTCAACTCATACTGGCCTATGACTGATGACGATCTATTCCCTTTAGTTTCAAAACAAAACCAAAGCTGCGTCCGAAATCGCATACTGCTTAAGAAGGTACTACATTTAAAATTGAACGTACTACCCGACCGTTAAAACAGTACGTTCTATATAGTATGAATGGAATTCGGACGTACTACATCCACCATATGGATGTACAACAGCGCAACAATTTAAACTGTCAATAAGTCATCCGTTTATTTAGATTGTTTTAAACAATTGTAATTTAATCACAATAAACAACCTTTTTTTTCCTGAGGTATGTACACTTGAAATGAGCAGCGTCTCAACTTTCCGCCATTGTTTTAATATGACGCCTCCTCTCCCGGAGCCTCATGGGATAGTAAAGTGTTCATGGTATGCCTACTATTGAATTCGGCTGGAAGCAGTAGGTCATCCGACTACTTCTCGCCTACTGAATTTCAAATGCTATGAATTGATTTTATGACATTAATTATTTAATCAGTTATTTCTGTGTTTTACTTTAATTTGATTAGAAGTAGACCAACAGCACACCCTTACAGAGTTAAAACTCCTACTCTTATTGACACAATACATTAATTTTAAATACGTATATATTTAAAGCCATTATCAGCTGATTCCGATATCTGTCTGATAATATTGTGCATCCCTAACACTAAATAATAATGCAGCCCTAATCTTTTGAACAGTACCTTACATGTCTTACATACATGTAAATCTCAGTAAAACATATGTCATGACTTACTGCAGAGAGGGGATTCATCTGCGCTGTTGGGGCAGTCTGGCGTGTTGTCACACACCCTGCTGAGGTTAACACACACACTGTGTCCAGGGCACTGCCACTGCCAACTGGGACAGCGGAACGGCGGAGTGGGACAGTCTCGCTCATCACTGCCGTCCCGACAGTCGTTATCACCGTCACATATCCAGCCACGGAAAACACAGTTCCCATTATCACAGCGGAACTGCGAGGAGGGACACGTGCGCGGCGGGCAGGCGTGGTGCTCGTCTGAGCCATCTTCACAGTCTGGGTGCCCATCACATTCCCAGGTCGAGGGAATACAACTGCCGTCTGACTGGCACTGAAACTCACTCTCGTGGTGACACATGCCAGGCGGCCTCGTGGCTGGAAGGGTCGAAGGTCGTGTTAGCTTCATTTAACATACATCATGACACAAGCTTCCCGAGGTTTGTAAAAAATGTTCAATATTATCTTCTTTAAGGGAACACGCCACTTAAAAAAAAAAAAAAGCTGAGTTTAACCTATTTTTTATTCATTCAGCCGATCTCCGGGCCTGACACTAGAATTTTTAGCGCAGCTTAGCATAGTGAGAATGTGAAGTGACTTTAACCCATCCAAGATTCACTCATTTATAAACTCTATATGTAATGCAGCTAATGCATTATCGAAGACTACCAGAACTGAAAGACAAATATAATTTTTTTTATACTTACGACAACCAGATTCATCCGAGCGATCGTTACAGTCGAACACCCCATCACATCTGTAGTAGGAATTGACACACTGATGGCCGTTTGCACACTTAAACTCATACGCTGTGCAGTTGTACACTGATGATCAGAAGAACAAGAATCACTCAGATCAGGAGAAACAAGTCAACAACTCTGTTTGATCTGTATTCTGTGATTCTATGCATTAGTCTATGTTTGCACAGTTATTAGAGGGTATGTCTGGTTTATGTTGAAATATAAGTGTGAAGAATTTAAACGGTATTTAACACTTTTGTAATGTAAACCATTTTTTATAAACAATACAAATAGTTTTAATAAATTGCAAAAAAAAGTTTGGTCCTGCATGTAATGAACTCTTACCACAGCCCTGTTCATCCGCTCCGTCTGCACAATCTCTGTCTCCATCACACACATAATTGGGGTCAATGCAGCGGTGGTCTGGACACTGGAACTGACCAGGATGGCATGTGCCAATCGAATCTAGAAGAGAAACCATAAAAAAGTTCATTGCGCAGAAGTTGCTCTTTCGTAGCTGAAACAAAATCATTGTTTTGTATTTAAATTATTTCAAATTAATGTTTTTAATGGTTTTGGTTTTAGGTAACTATAATATCCGTAAGTCTCACCGCAGCTGTTCTCGTCGGATCCATCTCCACAGTCGTTGTCGGTGTCACAGAGCCATGTGCGGGGGATACAATGATGGTTGACACAGCTGAACTGGTCAGCCTGGCAAGTGCCAGGGGTCTGGGTGGGACAGTCTCTCTCATCACTGCCGTCAAAACAGTCATTGTGTCCATCGCAGTGCCAGCTTCTGGGCACACAGCGCTGATTGGCACAGGTGAAGGCAATGGACGAGCATGTGTTATCTGCGATCCAGCAGAGTGAGGAAAAAATGGACATGCTTATTTTCATAGTAAGTGGAACTCTCATTGAAATGCATGCATTATTTTAACTCAAGTAGAGCATGGCACTGGCAATGATTATGGGTTTTGACTCTCTGAGCATACATGACATGATATGCGACCCTGGACTACAAAACACTGGGGTATATTTGTAGCAAGAGCCAAAAACCTTGTATGGGTCAAACTTATCGATTTGTCTTTTATGCCAAAATCATTAGGATATTAAGTAAAGATCATGCTCCATGAAGAGATTTGGCTACGCTGCTAAGTGTAACTGTGTATAGAGTTTTTAAAAAGTGACCCAAGTAATGAAAATAATGTCCGTGTGATTGCTCATTACTACCCCATCATCATGAATATTTGCATAAAATATAGAGTAAAACATTACTATTAGTGCCGCAGTTTGCCTCATCGCTGTTGTCGTGGCAGTCATCGACACCGTCACATTGGTAGCTCTGAGGGACACATTTCCCATTAGTGCACGAGAAAGAGTTAGAGCCACACTGGAGGGTCGGCGGCTCATTGGATGGATCATCCACACACGTCTGCTGATTGGCTTCCAATTTCATTCCATAGGGACAGCCACAGACTCGCTGGGAGTACGGCGCTGGGAAACAGAAATGACTGCAGTCTCCGTTTGGGTTTGTTTGCCTGTTGCAGAAGTTAGTTCCTGTTGAAAAAACAAAATAAAAATGTAGATTTGATTCATTTGCTGTATTTGAATAAACGACCTTTACAAACCTTTGCGGAGGCATAACATTCAATGCAAAAATGAGTGAAGTAAAAGAACCGATAGAAAGCGCGTCTCACCAATCTGCGAGTCTGTGTTGAAGGATTTGACATGCATGATGTGGCTGATCCCTCGTCGTATGATCATCATCTCCCCTCCATCTGTTTTACGGACCCTCACGATTCCACCCAGCCTCCAGTCGGTGAAGTACACATAACCTGGACCAGCAAACTTCATTAACGTAATCAAACAGGCCATCTCTGAGAAATTCCAGGCCATGAACTCTGACTTCTGCCTTTTTATCTTTCAGCACCGAACTGACGAACTACTCTGAGGCTGTAGTGACCTTCATTTCACAGATACCAGACGTGACTATCCATCATCAAAGAAGAGGCCAACGAGACCATGACACACATCAGCGAATGGCAAAATGAACATTTTTATCAGTGGCTTTAATTTAGACTGCTTTCTAAAAAGCAGCCACATCTCAGATTTGATACAATGATAGAACAATGGAAAGACAGATAGATAAACACACCTCCAAAGACAGTAAGTCCAAACGGATGAGAGATCTGAGTGATGCGATCCAAAGACAATCTGTTTTGTCCGTCAAAGTTGCTGTGCTCGATCTTATCAAAGAAGGCGTCGACCCAATACAGCCGCATGGCACTAAGAGACAGAGACATGATCAAGAGAGGGTTTTAGACCGATGCTGAGAAACAGTATAATGTCAGATCATGATTTAAGGAGAATATCAGTGGGTGTGCTATTGAACGTACAACAAAACAAATAATATGATTCACGGCTTAGTTAAAGCAAAGAGAGGAAGGTTTATAAATGAAACAGAAATGTGTTATTGTTTGTGGTATGAGCACACAACTGAATTCTATATTGTCGTAGTTTAATTTTGGAAACTGTAACTCACCTCCAGTCAATGGCCAAGCCATTCGGCCAGCCAAGAGTAGTGTTTACAATCGACTGAGCATGTGACCCGTCTCCCCAGGCCCGCATAATCTTCGCTGGACGGTACCAGTCAGTCCAGAAAATGTAACTGCCGAGTACAAAGACACTTTGAAAGAAATAATTCACCCAAAAATATAAACTTTCTCTCATCATTTACCAATGTTTTTTGCTATATTTCTTCAGATGAAAAAGCTTAATAAGCTTAAGCTATTAACAAACTTTTCTTTATTTCTTTTGTATTTCTTCGATTTCTAGTCTTCACAAGTCGTATGGACTACTTTTATAATTTACCTTTTACACAAGAGTTTGTTGGCCCCAGTCCTCATCATTGTACTGAAAAGAGTGGCCAAAAGTCATAGGTTTGGGACGGCATGAGGGTGAGGGAACAATGCCAAAATCACTGCAAATCGTCAGCCCGTGCCCTCACCGAAAGCCAAATTAATAGGTTGGGATGTATTTGAAACCATTCGCTGGGTTTTATTTATAAACTGTGAGGTATAGACAGTTTATCTGAGTGCTCTGTGGGGTTTCCCCCCGTTAAGCCAAGTTCTTAGTGTGCACTACAATACCGGCCTTCATGCAGCACTAATCTAGTCTCCTGGGCCCAGAGGCCTCATGACTTTGAAGGCATTGGAAATGTCCCACTAGCACGGCATAAAGAGGTCCTTTATCTGTGCCAGGTTCAAAGCAGGAGCAATCTATGAATGGCTGGGCACCTCCTGCATTATGAAAGGTGTGACTGGACACAAGTGGCCAGATTGTTAATGCTTTTTCATGGTCTTAGGGAAACATAGAGGCAAGGTGAAAGCAGGGCTCCCCCGAGCTGTGTTTCTGGCTCACAGTCGCTCGCTGAATTGTGTCTGTTGACATTTGAACGTGACTGTGATTTCAAACTTGCAACACTTTGTGCCATGATGAAGTGTTTATTTTGTGAATGCAACTTTTGGCGTACAGTAGAAATGGTTCTGTTCCTAAATCTCATATGCTGCCTGTAAAGACATCATATTAAGGCATCATAGCGAAAGCGTTTCGAATAAGATACAATAGCAGCATAACTATAGCATATCTATGTATCCTGTAATGCAAGACAAATACTGATTATAAATATAATTCATTAAAGGGCCCCCTTTATGGATTTTGGAAAATGAGCTTTCATGTGAATGACAGTAAATGAAAACATCCTGCAATTTTTTTTACTGTAAATCTGAAAGTGCACTGTGTATAAAGTTATTGTGTCTCAAAAGAGTCAACTCTGACACAAGATGTTTTTGAAAGAGTCCCAAGCTGTTTCATGTTGAGATCAGTCCATTTGTCTTTTTGCATTGGTCGGAATGAAAATGCAATTTCATTCTTGGCCACTAGGTGCTGCTATACACAAAGCAGAACTGTGAAAACTATCAAATAAAATTAAATATTTAGTTTGACACTGCCTGAAAGGAAGACACCTGATTAAAATTTAAAAAATAAATAAAGAAATGATAAAGAATAAATCGCGCTATTCGCGCGTAGTTAGACGCGTGAACATTTTGAGGTTACTCGCTTCATTTGCACGTGTAATTCGCGCATGCAACAGACGCGAATTCTGCCAGGCGGTTCCAGTCTCTGCATTGGTGGAGGGGAACATTCTAAATATTGCTGTTATTGTGCCATGAAATGCAGTTTTAACTTTGCTTCGTGAGCTCCACGTGAACACCAGGTGCTCAGTGCTC
>JAUCMU010000151.1:20183899-20194656 GCA_032275025.1 Enteromius treurensis
TATTATTTCATTAAAACTAAAACTATATATATATATATCATTCATTAAAATTAAATAAATTAAAAAAAAATCTTAAATAAATTACAATTAAATATTAAAAAGGCCAAGTGCCAAGGCAACATTTCTCTTCAGTAGTAGTGAAATAACTAAAACTATATATTAAAACTTAATAAAAGCTATATAGACATGTTTAAAAATATAATAAAGAACAACAAAATGACTAAAACTTTCAAAGTAAAGAAAATATTAAGAGAAAACATTAAAATAAAACCAAATTTTAAATATTAGCAAAAACTGTATCAGTATTTTAATGACACTAAAATAGCACTGAATTTAATTCGGTTTTGAATTATTAACAAATTCCTAAAAATACCTAAAAATTTACTCAGTGTTACCTAGACATTTTAATCCTTTCAAAGGGAAAAAATAAATAAATAAACTACATCATCGTTTACTCACCGTCATAAAACATAAAAAAATTAAACATCAAATGTAAAAGTCAGTGGGGTGTTGACTTTCATATCAACTAACAATAAAAGCAATGAGACGTCTTTTCTGTTCACCGGGAGATTTTTTACTGGTTTGGAACGACATGAAGGAGAGAAAATGACCACAGGTTGCTCATTTTGTTCACTTTTAAGGTACAATGATTTACAGCACACACTTCCTCAGTGGTCATCACACACAGGCCTCTCAGCTTTCAGACGGCATCGCGGCAGTGACTAATACATCCAGTGAGGGTGCTGTTTACTCTGAGAGGATTAGAAGTCTTCATCAGTGCCAACTGTGTTAACTTCTGATCCTGTTTCTAATACTGCAGCCCTGTTGCTCAAGGACTTCTACCGGAAAGGCCCAGAAGCATGTGTGAGGTTTAAGGAGCACGTGCACAACAGGAAAAATGGGATTTTCTTTATTTTCTCTCTGTTTTAAATGCAGACGTCATTACAGTTTGTTTAGCTCGTTCACACATTTGTATAATAACCTACACAGAGGAGACACACATCAAGCAGACGTGCAATGCCTTCTAGAACAATAAACAATGAAAGTCATGCTACTTGGTAGGCACATTTCTCACTCATAGCTGTACACTTTAAAAAGATACTTAAGACAAGAGGAATCTAGTGACCTTTGTGTACACTTTTGAGTTGCTCTACGTCATTCTCTAGCAAAACTTAAACTGCTTTAAGACGGCAACAGTTACTGCCCACTTTATAAGCAGCCTTGGTTCTTCAAGTTGTTTTTATATTAATTTGCTCCATAAGGATTTTAAAGTATTCTTCAATAAAGAGTTACAAGCCACATATTGTTTCAAAGCTTTAAGATATTTCAAATATGTATTAAAGTCTCATCTAGTAGAGGATTAGAGCGGGACAGAAATATAGTTAGATTTTGAGACAGTATAAACAATTAAGTTGAGATTTCCTGTCTGTCTTTGCCAAACATCTAATATTTCTACATATTTAATTTTGCTTTGGATAAAAACGGATGCACTTTATAGACAACTTAAATAGTTTGCTGGGCGATTATATAGTTTCAATTTTGTGGCAATGAATTATTGACTTGAGCTATATGTTGATTTATGTAAATGCACTGTATGTAAAGTTGGATGTACTTAACTAACTTTGTCATAATAAGGATACATCTTGAGACAAAATAAAGTTTTATATGTATATATATTTGTTATGTGTATCTATTATACATAGTATGTGTGTATTAAAGTTGGATCCAATTTAAAATATATTGTCGTAAATATGTTGTTTATATTTTGTAACAACATAAATATGTCAAGTTCATTGGAAAATGATTAAATATATAGAACATATAAATAGTTTGAAAGAGTTTAAAAGCATTATTGATAAAAAAAGATCACTTTGATTTCTCTATGGAGGCAAGGAATGATATGATTATGAAAAATCTAATTATACTACAATAAAAATTTAAAAAATAATAATAATAATTAATTAAATTAAAAATAAAATTGCAGTTACCATTCTCACTTTTTTAATCCATGGCAGTAAAAAAAAAAAACAATTGCAAAATGTTAAAAACTGTGGCGGAAATGACCTTCCATACTGTAGATGCTCACAGTTTTAAAAGAGTCCAATGCAAAAATGTGTTTAAGTTATGAACTTTAAAGCTTGCTAACAGCCAGGGTCCAGCATCAAACTGATTTCCTCTCTTGATTTCGTGCATGGAAATCCTGTTACAGATCATGAGGCCCCTCACTGATCCGCATCTGATTGAACCTACTGAATGAGATATCATTGTGCGCTGATCTTCACGGTATTGTCTGCACCCACGGCTGTGCATAATTTAAAAAAAAAGACTGCTGGTGAATGTGACACTGAGTGAAAGTGTCCTTTTAATTATTACAATCCAAAGAAGGCTAATAGATGACTAATGAAAAAAAAACAAGTTATGAATCAGCATAATCATCACTTTAGCAGGCAATGAGTTACACACTACTGGATGTAAACTGGTTAATAAACATCTTGAAACAAAGTGTCAAGAATCTTTAGATTGCGCTAACTCAGGCGTTCTTTAAAAGCTCAAGTTTCAATTAAATTGCATGCTAAACAAGGTAACTTCCTTCGAAGACCTTTGACCCTCAGGTCTGAAACTGAGAGCCTGAGGAACCAACAGGAAGCGAAGCTCAGCGGATTAGAGAAAGTAACCTGTCCCCCCTTCATCAAGACCCTTTTGGTCATTTCCTCCGAAAACACATGCTGAATAAAGCTGGATTACAGGAACTCATTCCTGGCTCGCATTTCTGAGGAGATCAATCAAGGCTACGGCCACAAACTTGAACCTGATACAAACATAGCAGCACGAAATCCCAAAAGACTGAGCGAGAAGATGTGATTTTGACACCTCCGTGGTCAGTAAACTGTATTTAATTTGCTTTGGTTTAATGCAACCACCCCCCAACTCTCCCAGCAATTATTTAATCTCACTAAAAACAACCATGGCTCATTTTCACTAGGTTAACAGTGTTGCTTGAGCAGCAATGGTCGTCGTCTTGAGCGGCAGCTGCAGTGTAATTAGTTGCTCGATTCACATAAGAAGCTTACATACTAAGGGTTGGGCAAAAAGAAAGCAGATTACATTTCGAGAAGCTTTAGCCATGCAACCACACAGAGCAACCTGTTGCTGTCAACTGACTGACCGACCGCAACGCGGCAAAACGCGCGTCTCAAACTCTACCTCCCTTTCACAGCAGACTGGTTAAGTCTTTTAGAAACAGACCCGAGCTCAGAAACGTGTTGAATTTGCTTTGTACCAGCAGCTTGGGGTCTGCTAGAGATTGTCTTCGAGTCACATGCTCGTCTCTGTTACCTAGCAACGCCAAAGCCCATGCAAAAGTTCTCCGAGAACCTCAAATCTGTCTGAGGGAGGCTTTGTGTGCCACAGCAACATTGTGTATGATATTTAACCGTGTAACTATTTATTTTTAAACAAATGCACACTCGTTCTGTTTTACTTTCACGGCCCAGTTTTATATTGAGCGAACATCCGTTCATTCTAGCGCGCACGAGTAACAACGCGCGCACCGTTATTCGCACGGATAAATGAGCGTTTGTTTATTTTGTTTAACTTTATTTGTAACAAACTCGGAGAATCTTATTGCATTTTTCTCAGTTACGTAGGTCAATTAAACCATTATAATTGTGATATTATGAAGGGTTACTTGTCTACTGTTATACAAAAGTCCTTTATATGCACTAAAGGGGACCGTATTTCAAACAAATATGATACAAAACAATTTAAGAATAAAAGTCGCAACGTACCTTGACAATCGCAATGAAGCACGCATAAAGTTATAATGAGGAGAAGTTGGAGGTGCATTGTGACGCACGGTCCCGGCTGGTGTGTCCAGCCCCTCATGAAGCCGGCCAGATGGAGCTCTTGGGACTGAGATGCAGTGAAGTGCCTCTTACTCACTTGTCCTGGGCTGATGAAAAAGGGCGTGCACATGACGCTCCCCCCACAGGATCAAATCCTTAACCGGCTCCCAGGAACCTGTTGAGCTCATTGACTAGCCTAATGCATAATGTGTGCATGGCGCAACAGTCACAGCATGTGAAATACTTACAAATCAATGGTATTATAGCTGTAATGATAATAGTAATAAATAATAATAATTGTTTATGAATTATTATTATAATTCTAAATACATTTGAGTTACTGTGACACCGGTTGCTGATTTGCATGTTTACTGACTCAACAGAAAGAAGGTTAAGAAATTGTTCCAGGGAATTTTCTTACTAAGTTGTTTGTGTATTTGAAATGGCGGGCTAGATTTTGGAATGTACACTAGGTAAAAGGACCACTTCTGGTAATGTCTTATATGCAAACACACACACACATATAAGGTTTACTTACATTGCTTTTCTGAAGCCTACTGAAATAATATTATGTAAAATGTAGTCCAAAAACCTATTTTATTCTTCCAATTTGGAGGAAAAAACTAAGTAAAATATTTGGTGGGAAGCACTATTAAAATGTTCAACATCAAAACCAACTTATCTCTATCAGTAATGCATTGCAGTTTGTAGCTTTTGGCTATTTTACTTCATGTTTAGGCAAGCCAATTGAATCTTCCACTTTGAACAGTTGAACAGATTGAACAGTTAATATACTGGTCATTCAGCCTATGTGATTTTCTAATCTAATGACAGCCTTGTCAATATTCACATACTCAATCTTGAGAAATATTGTGTTAGCAAAGTGTACATCATTGTCATACCAGTTTAAGGCGGTCAGACTGGTGATCAACCACCTAATAACCAGCTTAAACCAGTTATATTACCACTACGATGTTCCAAAATGCAGCTACCAGCCACCTTTATCAACAACATAAAAAACATGGTCAACCACACTAATTAATTTGCTTCAATTAATTGCATCAGGTAACTTCAGGTAACTTAATGTATTACCAGATTGACAACTTGACTCTTTCTGTAGAGTCTGTTACCATATGAAGCTTCCCTAGTGTGTCACTCGAGTCAATATTTTGGCAATTAGCATAAGTATTATTTAAAATGATTAATAATATTAATAACTCACAACTGTGTCTGATTTTCAAGACTGAGCACAAGTTCAAGTCTTCCAAGATTCAAATAATGCAGAGCACGGTTTTAAATGCGTTACTTAAGGTCAGTGACTTTCTATAAGGAGTCACTCAGGCAAGTCAAAGATCTCATGCTTAGCTAATAAGTGAACCTTTTAGGCCTTTAAACTAAAGTTTTGATGTGTGTTGAAAGTGAGCCTTTTGTGTCCATAGACTTGTGATGTGATTCTCAATTTAGAATTAAAAAGCTCCCACTGAAAAACATTTTAATCCAGCCTAAGATTTTGACTCTAAACAGTCAGCTGTTGTTGTTATTTTCAACAGAGCTACAGCTGTAGGTTATAACTAAATGTTAATAATAATAATAATGTGTAATAAAAATGTTGCACCTTTCGAACCAGTGTAAACCAAAGAGGAGTCGTGGCGACATCTAGTGGTAGAACTCGAGCACTACATCTGCATTTTTTAGCCCAATCTGCTTAACCTGAGGGGGAAACACAAAACATGCGTGTCTAGAGCAACAGAACGTGCTATAAATGTGAGTCGAGTTCTAGAATGCTGAATTACATTCTTAAATGTAGTCTGTCGAAAGGGAAAAACGCGAAATAATCGCGACTGGATTCGCTGTTGCTAGGGGCAACCGGGGAAACTTTGAATAGCCACAAGCCATAGGATCACTGCAGCTCACTGCGGTCGAGGCGCCTTTGTGAAGAAACCTTGGTTCGCTTTTCTGCAAAAACACGGAATTGAAAGATTCAGCATGACTTCTCCCCAGAAAATCCCAATAGACCTCAAAACGATGATTAAAGACACTAAACAGGTACGTGACGTTCATACAAAACTGTTTACGCCCATTTCTGCAACTGATACGCATCATCTCTGTTTACCTGTCAAGATCCATCAACCACCGACTGTTTTGATTTTGTATCTGTGATAAATCGTGATTCGAAACACATAATTCGCCCAAACAATAACAAAGCAACTAGTGGCGCATTACTAAAATACTAAATTACAAAAAAAATAAAAATAAAAAAAAAAGATTTGGATTTACTTCATTTTAGATTGAATGAAAAGTGTTATATAACTGAATTAAAACGTTATAATACGTGAGGCAGTTTGTGAGCTTTATAACCCATAATCTTCCAGCAGTGTAAACACCGGGGCATGTTGTCACATTTTTTAACCCCATTTAGGTTACTATTTTTATGGAATTTGTTACTTCTCCCAATTCACTTTCGTTGACACACACCTTTAACCTCTCCAACGAAACTGCTTAAGAAAATAAAAGTAAACAAGACAGTTCATATAACAACCATCGACTTTTTTGTCATATAACATGTCTGAATGGCGTCACACTGAATGGGGTAAGTTGTCACAATGGGCATAAATAGCATAATGCAAGCGAATGCCAAGTGTGACTTCATAATAAAGCAATGTTTTAGTAAGAAACAAAAATACAGTTATTACGCAGTGTACAGTTGTATTAATAATTGTGTATTTAAAATGTGACAACTTGCCCCAACAAATACTCTAGTTATAAAAACACAGATTAGATGTCATTTAAAATTAGAATTTTACAAGAAAGAGAAAATAAAAGAAAGAGAAAAGCTATCAAAAGGTTTGCAAAGAAATAAATGAATAAACAATCATACAGAAATAGGAAATTCCATGAAAACTTGCAAAAACAAACAAAAAAAAACGAATCATAATGTCTCTCAAATATACTAAGCGAAGCACCCACACCTGTCAAAGAATATAATTTATGAGAGAGAAATTTCTTCCAAACAGAGATTATACAAACAGGATATAGACCTGACTCCACCAAAAGACATAATCCTCAGAATAATATGCATGATTTAAAATTAACTAAACTAATAAACAAAGGAATCAACAGTACTATAACAAAATGATGTAAATGTGAGCCTCCCTCCTGACTAAAATGGTACAGTCCAATTTTCTACTGGAGGTGGTGCCAAAGCCCCATTTTCCCTTTTTGCCTGATTGTACTTGAAAATACATCCATGGCCCATTGCCCATTACATCCATTGCCCATTACAGTTTGTTCATCATAGTTTTACAATATCAGTGGATCAAGAAATAAGATTGTAATTTAAAACTTTAAGACAAAAGTTTTTTTTTTTTTTTCAGTTTAAACCTCCTTGACCTTCAAGCTAATTACATTTGCGCTATAAATTACAGCACTTTTGATAATTTTTTTTTCTTTTTTAATGATAAGTGAGTGATGGACTGATTAATCTGCAGTATTTGGCCATTTTGATTAATTCTGCCAACAGTTTTGTCACTACACAAATATTCAAACATAATAACTGACTGAAATAAAACCGTATTAGCACAGGTTTAACCCCAGATCTTAATCTGTTCTATAAGGATATGGACGATGTGCACCAAGCCTTGGAAAAGCTCAGAAGTCTCTCCCAGGAAGAAAGGACTGAGGCAGACGTGCTTCGATCAAGAATCGACGAGCAAGCGACTCTCATCTGCATCCTGAAACAGAGAGCAGACGAGATGCTTCTGCGCTGTCAGGCTCTAGAGAAGATCAACGCAGAGCTGGAGAACTTGAGAGCCAATGTGCAGCTGGAGCTGGAGAACGAGAGGAAGAAATCTGAACTGCTGGAGCAGAGATTCATGCACCTGGCCTCCAACCACCGAGAGCTGATCAACTTCAAGAACGAGTACAAAAGCCAGAATGCAAAGCTGGAGAAAGAGAACAAGAGACTCAGGGAGGAAAATGAAGCGATTTTCAGCCAAGAAGTGCAAGACAAAGAGAAGACCATCCTCAAACTGACCCAAGAGCTCAAGGAATTGGCAGAGCAACATAAGATACTAGAAACAGAGTATCAGTAAGGAATGGTTCTCGGTTTTAGTCTGTTCTGGAAGTAAAAATTCTCCATAGAGAGATACTTTTTTATGATAACACAACTTACAAAACACTCAAAATCAACATTTCTGGTAAAAACTAGACTAACATAAAAATTCATAATGCTTAAGAGAAGTTTTTCAAGAACAATTTATTGATTGATATTTTTCAAATACATATGGAAAAAATAAATGGTAAATTTATTTCCAGAACTGAAAAAGTTTACTTGATGTCCTTCAGTAAAATAAGTACAGTAAGTACTTGCCAATAACTTTATGATCCCAACAGAGAGAAAACAACGGGTTTCCAGATTAAACTGAAAGAACTGATCAACCTCCATCAGATCAAAGAGGCGTCTTTGAAGAACGAACTGAGCGACACACAAAAACAGCTGAAGAACGCTGTAGAGATGTGTGCAGGTATGTATTCAATATCTTCCAAAACCAAAGAATAATAAACCATTCTCCAATAAGAACCTTGATTGTAGCTTTGTTAACCGTAGTGAAATGGCATTTCAAATAGTGTTTCTCATTTAGGATTGTGGAAAAACAACAATAAATGCAAATATTAAAATAAAAATATATAAAGTGCACCTTAAAATTGCAAAATAGTTAGCTTCTTAAATACTAAAATATTTTATTTTTGAGATTAAAACATGAGATTTTTGTTGTTGTTGTTGCTGGAAATATCAAAGTATATTAAAATAGAAACCAATTATTTTAAATGGTAAAAATATTTCACAATATTACTTTTTTCTGTATTTTTGATCAAATAAATGCAGCCTTGATAAACATAAGAAACATCTTTTAAAAATATTAAAAATCGTATTGCTTCCAAACTTGGGTTCCATATTATTTTAGTTTTACTGAGATAGTATTATAGTGATTATTTCCTTTATTTCAGTTTTAGTTGCATAAGTACATCAAGGTAAAATACCTTTAACTAGATAAAAAAGGGTAAAGTATTTTTATGTAAATTAGTGATTAGTGTAGTTGTCCTGGTACACTGTTAAACACCTGACACATTTCTTTCTGACAGAGTTGGATCTCAAACTAAGACAAACTCAGGAAAAAGAATCAATGAGGGAGACAGACACTCAAGAGAAACTGGAGAAACTCATTAAGGAAAAGGATGAGCTCATTGATCTCTCAATGCAACGTGGGAAAATGATACTGGTAAGCAGTGTAACTATACCATACAACCTATTTTTCCTGGACATATCCATTATTTTTGATGGCATAAAATGCATTACATTTTTTCTCATACTAACATGCTCTCCGCAGTCTCCATATGTTATATGTATACATTTTTGAATTGCTTTGACCGTTCTGTGTAAATTACACCTTCTCACATGCAACAATTAGTCGATTATGCACAATGCCTACACGCTATTGTTCAAACTACTTTTTTAGTTATTATTACCTTCAGCAAGTATGAAGTATCCTGGCCAGCACACTTCTGAGAAAAAGAGGATATATGGTCACCCTAGATACCCTATTTTAGCTATCAGTTACATTATTACTTTTTCAGATAGAGTTATAATAATTTTATTGTAATGTGTTAAAGGACAAGCAAGCTGAAATTCGGGAACTAGAGCGGAAAAGGCAGGAAGCTGACAACGGCAGACTAGACGCAGAAAACAGGTATGAATCTGAAAACACATGAAAAAAAACTTTTATGCATAAACACTAATCTTTTTGTATGGATAACACATGCCATTGCCATTCCAAGTTATTCCCACTCTGTATTTTTTTCTCTTCCACGAACCATAAAATTAGATGTTAAGCAGAATGCTTTTTCAATTTGAGGAAGGTACATGATGAATAACGTCTCAGGTTAGGTAAATAACCCTGTTCCTTGAAGCAACGAGACGCTGCGTCGACGAGCACTATGGGAACGCCCTCAGTGTGACAGCACTCAATAGTGTGTTGAATCAGCCAATGATGAGTTGGGACGTCATAGGCGGGTGACGTCACTGGCCAGAAAGCATATAAGCGCGTGGAAAACGCCGGCCAGATAGCTCCTGTCGTGCAGCGGAGCGCCTGCAGGGGATGCCAAAAAGTGTGGTTTCGAGACGCAGCATCTCGTTCCTTCAAGGAACAGGGTTATATACATTACCTGAGACGTTCCTTTTCAGAAACTCGAGCTGCGTCGACAAGACACTATGGGAACGAGATGCCCATGCCTCCAGACTTTTAAATCCCTGCCATAGATCGAAGATCGAGTCCTTAAAATCGGACAAATGTGTGGGGGGTTGACCACCCAGCAGCATCACAGATATCGGCCATAGAGACCCCTGCTAGCAGGGCCTTCGAGTCCGCCACACCGTGTGTCGAGTGCGCTCTGACTCCTAGCCTTGGCAGGAGTCCAGAGGACTCATATGACAGATTGATGGCATCCACTATCCAATGGCTTAAAGTCTGTTTGGTCGCTGGGAGCCCTTTTTAGGGGGACCAAAACAAACGAGCAACTGCTCTGACTTTCTCCATATGGCAGCTCTGTGAACGTATGCGTCCATTGCTCGCACTGGACACACACAATTTAGCTTCTGCTGACCAGGCTCCGTGAAGGGAGGTCGGTTAAAGGCCTGTAGTACTACAGGCTGAGGTGTGACCGTAGGTACCTTAGGGCTGTAACCCGCTCGCGGGTATAGGAAGGCTTTGGCCATGCCGGGCGCAAAGGAATATAGGTGGCTCTTAATGAGAGGGACCTTTCCCAGGCCCACACAAGGATCTGGTGTGCCAGCTTGTACAAGGGGCGCGACCGCAGACCTCCTTGGTGGTTGATGTAAGAGACAACAGAGGTGTT
>JAUCMU010000151.1:20198763-20219149 GCA_032275025.1 Enteromius treurensis
CTGGGCGGCTGTCAGCGGATCCTGCGGGCTGGTAGCCTTTTTAAAGGCTGGATGTGCCAGTCATCTTGCGAATCCAGTGAGCAAAGACTTCTGAGTGCACAGAATCCCCTCGTGTCCTTCCAGTGAAACGGCGAGGTGCCTGGGGCACCTCCAGGTGTCCGTGCAGAATGCTCCGTCCGGTGTGACAGCCGCGCAGTCCCGTGGTCCTCCTGGAGGAGACCGGGTAACAGGGCTGAGTGTTTCCTTCAGAGCGCCACGAGAGAATGAGATGTCTTCCGCAGCATCAGAGGGTGAGTCAGATGGTGAGGCTGAAGCCGCTTTGGGAGGCCACCGCGGAAGGAATCGGTTTGGAGGTGCCGCGTGCACCTTCAGCCGACCCTTCACGGCTGCATTTTTAGTTTCTGGTAGCTAGAGATGCGGCCCCCGCACCGATTCCCCTAGCAACGCGGCTCGGAGCCTGGATAGCACTCCCCAGCCCCTCACAGTGGTTGATACGGACGGTACGCCTGGGCTATGTGATTCAGCTCACCAGGCGCCCGCCCCTGTATCGCAGTATTCGCTACACCTCGGTCCGCTCAGAGAGTGATTCTGCCATACTGCGCATGGAGGTTGCTGTCCTACTGGCGAAGGAAGCAATTGAGCCTGTCCCTCCAGCCAAGATGAGGTCAGGGTTTTACAGCCCTTACTTCATCGTGCCCAAGAAGAGCGGTGGGTTGAGACCGATCCTGGATCTGAGAGCTTTGAATCGTCTCTTCTTAAGATGCCTTTAAAAATGCTCACTCCAAAGCGCATACTAACATGCATTCGGAGCCAGGATTGGTTCACATACTTTCATGTCTCGATTCTTCCTCGACACAGACCCCTTCTGCGGTTTGCATTCGAGGGTCGAACATATCAGTAAAAAGTCTTACCCTTTGCCCTGTCCCTCTCTCCCCGCGTCTTTATGAAGGTCGTGGAGGATGCCCTCTCCTCGCTGTGGCAGATGGGCATCCGCATCCTCTACTATCTCTACGACTGGCTAATAATAGCTCACTCGAAAGATTTGTTGTGCATGCACAGGGACATAGTACTTCAGCACCTCAGCCATCTGGGCTTCAGGTCAACCGAGAGAAGAGCAAACTCTCCCAAGTGCAGAGGATTTCTTATCTTGGTATGGAGCTGGACTCGATCGAAATGACTGCCTGCTTCACCAGCGAGCTCGCACAGGCCATGCTGAAATGCCTAGATACGTTCAGGCACAAAACAGCGGTTCCTCTCTAAACTTTTCAGAGGCTCCTGGGGCATATGGCAGCTGCAGCCGTGGTCACGTCGCTGGGCTTGCTACATATGAGACCGCTTCAGCGTTACTGGCCCTCCCGGACCTGGTTTGCCGACTTCACATTCCTCGCGGCAGCCCCTCCCTGGAATATCCCCTGGCGGAAGGACCTTCTTTCTCAGAGAATGGCCACCATATGGCACCCGTGCCCCGATCTTTGGAACCTGCACGTCTGGTTCCTGGACGGGATGCGGCAGACTTCTCCAGCCTTCCCAGCGCTGTTGTAGAGAACATCTCTCAAGCGTAAGCTCCCTCTACGAGGCAGGCTTACGCTCAGAGATGGGATCTGTTCGTCGACTGGTGTTCCTCTTGCTGAGAGGACCCACAGAGATGCACGATCGCAGTTGGAGCGCAGGCTGTCCCCTTCTACTCTCAAAGTGTATGTCGCTGCCATAGCCGCATATCACGATGAAGTGGAGGGCGCATCCTTCGGGAAGCAACAACTCATCGTCAGATTCCTCAGGGGTGCACGTCGGGTTAATCCCCCGAGAACACACCCCTTGCCCTCTTGGGACTTAGCCGTCACCTTAAATGGCCTGCATCTAGCTCCCTTTGAGCCGCTTCAGTCCTCAGATATAAAATATCTGAAGCTGAAGATAGCCATTCTCATTGCGCTGGCTTCTATTAAGTGGGTAGGAGATCTATAAGCCTTCTCTGTCGACGAAGAGTGCCTACAGTTCGGCCCGGCTGATTCTCACGTTAACCTGAGACCCCAGCCTGGCTATGTGCCCAAGGTTCCCACCACGCCTTTCCACGATCAGGTGGTGAACCTGCAAGCTATGACACGGGAGGAGGGAGACCCAGCCTTAGAGTTGTGTCCTGTATGCGCACTGCGCCTCTACACTGACCGCACTCGGAGCATCAGACACTCCCAGCAGCTCTTTATTTTCCATGGTGGACAGCAGAAAGGGAATGCTGTCTCCAAACAGAGGTTGGCTCACTGGGTGGTATTTATACCAGGGAGCGCATTGCCCCTTAGGACTGAGAGCTCACTCAACAAGGAGTGTTGCCTCTTCCTATGTGCTGGCTCATTGGTGCCTCTCTAGCAGATATCACCCAACATCTTCGCCAGGTTTTACGACCTCTGCGTAGAGGCCGTGTCTTCTCGCGTTCTTGATCAGGACAGTAGGTGACCGAGAGGACCGGCTGGTGCTGGCTTGCTGCGCCACTCCAACGGGATCCGTGCACTATTTTTCTCAGTGTTCCCTTAACTGTGTGTAACCTGAGTCCGCCCTGCCCCACAGTTTGGACCTAGGCGTAGGAGTTATAATAATGATTCAAGCATGTTCTAAGTATTGCCAAAACAGCAAATGGATGGATTATGGAGTCACAAGGTCATATTGCTTTTTAAATGTGTACATTGTGAGATTTAAATATTTTTTAATAATAATAATAATTGTTAGCAAAACATTAACAATATAAAATTTGCAATAATATCTGTAAATATTGTGCAAATAGTCAGTGGTAATGATTCAAGCTTTTTAATTTAGATATTTGTTTATTTTGGGATCATTTTTTATATCTGCAGTGGTCTGTTTCTGGGTGCAGGCAATAGTATTCTCTCAGCCCAAGTATAAGCAGTACAACTTGTAGCATTGATAGTAATAAGAAATAGTTCTGAGAAAAATCAGCAAATCAGAGTACTGGCTACTAAAAATGCAGCTTTGCCTCACAGAAATAAATACATTTGAAAATATATTAAAATACAAAACTGTTGTTTTAAATCCCATTAGGCCAAAGGCAGCCGTGGCCTAATGAGACTTGGAGCTGTAACCAGAAGGTTGTGGAGTCCCAGTTCTGGCAGGGATTGTAGGTGGGGGAAGTGAATAACCTCTTTTCCAGCTGAGGTGAGACCCTTGAGAAAGGCACTGCTCCCACATAACTTTCTTAATTGTTAAAGCTACCACCATTTCCGAGTCTTCAACTTGTAATTATGGCTTTGACAACTTTTGACGACTTTGTAATGTCTTTGTAATGACTTTTTTGTCGTAAACTCATAATTATAATAATTCCAGCACAGCATAGCAGTTTACATCCAGTGTACCAAAACAGTCTGTTAAGTTTCTTGATATTGCAAACTGCTAACAAATTCTTAGTCGTTTACCTGGCTTAGTGGCTAATAAATTCTAACTCTCACACATTTGTGACTAGCTTACTTCTGTGTTGAAAAATAGGCAGGATAAAGGAGCTTGAATTGCAAACTTGAAAGGCGCTGATGCTGGACCTAAAATGACAGCTGCCCAAACTTGCATTTCTGAAAAACTCCCGCCACAAAAATTGGCTCTGCCCACAGCTAAAGCCACGCCCCAGCAGCTGCACTTTAGCCCAGACTCTCACCTGACCAATCTCTGGATTGTTTCCTCACTTTCGATGCTTATTATTGTAGAAACAGCACTTTAACCATCATTTGAGTGTGTCATTGTTCATTTCCAACACAATTGGGATTTTTAACAAAGGGCCGAACAGAGCAGTTACTCCGCATTGCTGGATGCCTTTACTTGATTTAACTAGTCTTCAAAGAAAATTGCATCATTTGTGGCTGAGCTGCACCTTTAATATTGAAACAAAATGTTCATTAGTGAATGTAAAATATTTAATTGCGTTGATAAAAGGTTTGCTCATTTGAAATCATTTTGTGAAAAAGACCAAAAAAAAAATTGTTTCAATGAAGACCCCTTTTTTTTTTTTCATAAGTTGCACAGGTATATTTGTAGTAATAGCCAACAATACATTGAATGGGTCAAAATGATTGATTTTTCTTTAATGCCTAAAATCATTAATCATTAATTAAAAAGATCATGTTCCATGAAGATATTTTGTAAATTTCCTATTGTAAATATCAAAAAGTTATTTTTGGTTAGTGATATGTATTGCTAACTTAATTTGTACAACTTTAGAGGTGATTGTCTCAATACTTAGATTTCTATATATATATTTATATATTGTTTATAAATATTGCATATCCTAACACACAGAACATCAATGGAAAGCTTATGTATTTAGCTTTCAGATCATCTGATGTGTGTGTGTGCATTAAACACCAAATAAAACCATTATCAAACACCAAAAAACTTTAAATGAACATTCTAATAATGTTACACTTTAGAGACAGAACTTTGAGTGAATCTAGACAAAGTTCTAAGAATGTTATCACTGGGATTATGTTGTTTACATTGACTAAAAACATATGCCATTTTAGGTATAACTGACTAAAATAACAAATATTGACTACATTTAAAGGATGTTCCTGCCAAAAATCAAAAACTGTAAAAATAAACCCTGGGGTTAACATTGGAGAAGAAAAGAATCTTCTACTCTCCATTACTGTTGCTGTTGAGATGATAAAGACATTTCCTTTCTGATTTCTCACATTCAGTTTTCTACCATAATCCTTATTTATGGTTCACAATGGTATTGAGAGGGTGAAATGTGCTGTTGCAGAAACAAAGCATTCCAGAGTGTCAGTCATAGCCTGCGGAGTCTGAAACTGAAATCCCTGTCACCCACAGCACAGCTGAAGAAAAGAGCCTCGGCTTCTGAACATGCAAACACTTGTATCATACTTGCACTCGGGTCACAGGTCACATACGCTCACACTCGGGTTAGAAACCCACCACAACTGGGGGGTGAAATGCCACCAAAAGTGATAAAAATGTCCCAGATAATATAAACACTGTGCAAACATTCATCTTTTCTTTTTTGTTGCTTTTTTTCAGTCTGTAAAGTGGGAAAATAATTTATTCAGTTTATTCTAATATATGTGACTATTTAGTGAACATCTGTTTCTGTTTTGTTAGTGTTTTATCAAATAGTGCTTGAGGCCATGTGGGGTTTTTTGGGGTTTTTTTTTTGGAAAGAAATACTTTAAATGCGTGTACTTTTATCCAGTAAAGATATTCTGTTTAAAATAAATAATGTTCTTTTAAACTTTCTATTCACCAAAGAATGCTGAAGAAAATCCATTACATTTTACACAAAAATAATTATGCAGCAAGAAGCAAGTCAGCATATCAGAATGATATCTGAAGGATCATGTGACACTTAAGACTGCAGGAATGATGCTAAAAATTCCACTTTGTATCACAGGAATAAATGATATATTTAAATATATTAAACTAAGCCTGTTCTGCCACTAAATAAAAAAGGTTTTTATGGAAATAGTTTTGTGGAAACAGCTCGGTATTTCTTTCAGAACAGCAGGGATGATCTCACTTTCTCACAGTGTGGTCGTATTTTAGGCCAGTTCAACACCCCTGATGACCAGAACAAGGGACAGGACAATGCTAAAGAAAAGACTAGATAAGGTCAGGCCCTCTGATCTCCATGACAACCACCATAGCATCTCGTGGAATGTCTGAAGAAAGACTAAAGACTTGTAAAACTAACTCCACCCATATTCCTCTTTGTTTGCCTTGTCTCATATATCTTGAGTCTGTCTTGTGGTATAAAAGCCCAAAACCAGCAGTAGCAGATCAGCAGAATAGTTCTGTCAGTATCGGTACATCCATGTACATCTTTTTAAATTCACTTCACAGTGACAGTTCATCATGAGCAATTCAGGTCCAAAAAGGAGAACAAAATCATAAATGTAATCCATATTTAGACTTTATTGAATGTCTTCCGATGTGCGTTTGAAGTTCAGCAGTTCAGTTTCATGAAAAACAGTGGTTTGGATGACAGAATTTTCTTTTGTTGATCAATCAGCATATTAGGCTTAAATATATGTAATGAATTATATGTTAAGATTTCTGCACTCAAACAATCCTGAAAACCTTTGATTTTATTAAATGTTCACATTTTTTAAGTGCATTAATTCAAACTGCTTATCATCAGCATAAATCTGTTACTTGTAAAAATTAAAAATGCTTAAAAGCAGTGGAATAAGCGTGAAATAAAATGCATGAGACTGAAACTAATTTGATTCATTGATGGTAATTATATAAATCTGGCATGTCCATTAAAATGACTTAAATGTTCTTATTGAACTATGGCCTAATCCTGGCTTGACCGGGTCATAAAGTTTATATTACTGTACTGTATGATAAAACTGTAATCCAAATGGAAGGGTATTTTATGTGCAATTCAAATACATAAATTGTACATTTAGCCCTAAATATCATTTGTGCATGATTTGTTTTTTAATGAATTAATCGAAATTAGACATATTTTAGATTCACTCTCTCTACAGTCTTGAGGGGAGACATGCAGAACTACTAAAGAGCTAGGTGGGTCCTCCTCCTCTTTAAAGTGGGAGGGAAATGGGCTGTGACAGTGGCAGACACAGCCTGAGGACGCCGTCTACTTCTGTTGACTCAGGCAGAAGCGCACTTCACTTCAGAGTCAGCTTCGCTCGCTCACACGTCACCTGAGGAACGCTGAGCTGCACACCTGCAGACGCTGCTCGCTCGTGGCAAGAGGCTTTGCTGCCAAAGGTGAGTCACTTTTCAACATCTAATAAAAGTACAAGCCTTTCTTTTATTGCTGTCTTTGAGCTTTGCATTTTTAGTTGGGTAATAAGGACTCTATGGAAGGTAATATACTACCTTAATGTACAGTACACGCCAAGCAGGTTTGTATAAAAATAATATCAGTGTAAGTTAAAGGTTTTATGTGCACTTGGAAATTGTTAATGGTTTAAAAAACGCATTCATTCAAAAAAAAAAGTGTTTTGCATAAATAAATTTGAGAATAATATATTTTTGTATAGCATGCTTTCTTTACAAATTTGTACATTTGCATTATTATAAATGTTTTGTCATTTATTAAACTAAAGGAAATAATGCAATAAATGTTTCCATGTTCTGTGAATACTGAAATTTTATACATATATAAAAACGGCCTTGAACTAAGCTAAATTCTCCTCATGGAAAATATAATGTTTAACTGTTGTCTTTTGATTCTGGCATGAAATGTGATCTTGTAGAAAAAGAAAACGTATTTTGCATACATAAAATGAAAATAAATTATCATCTTGGACTGCATGTGACATTTTCATGTAATTTAAACATGCTTTCTGTGCAAATTTTTACATATGCATGATTAGAAATGTTTCGTAATGTATTAAACTAAAGCAAATAATGCAACAACTACTTTTATGTTTTGTAAAAAAAAAAAAAAAAACTTTTTTATTATGTATTTTTTCCATATTTTTTTCAAACTATTAAAATGAGTTTTAAAAAATATTTTCTTATTGCAATTATATATATATGCAATCAATGGCCTTTAAGAAAAAAAATATAATTTCTAATTTTTGTCTTGATTTTGGCATGAAATGTGATCTTGCAGATAAAGAAAACGGGTTTTGCATTAAAACAATGAGAGAAAAATCTTTTTGCATTGCAAGTGACATTGTGACTTTTAAGCATTGTTGGAATTTTTATTTGTATTAGGAACTGTTTTAATGTAATAAGACAAAGGAAATAACAATCTAATAAGCTTATTTCGGGGGTTAATTGTGATCTGATGTTCTTTTTTTAGTTTCTAATAACATACTGATATTAATGATTTTTGCAGGAGTGGCAGTCATGGCTCATACGTTGAGCTGGTCTGTGCTGTGTTTGGTTTTTCTGAGCGTTTGGGCTCAAGATTTTTATGAGGAAAAAACTGGACCAACAAGGGTTAAGACCAGAGGACAGACGGCAGCCGTTCTGCAGAAACATGACGGTCAAGGTGTGTGACAGTATGCATGCATTGTTTTAGTAAATAAATTATACAATCCAATCCAATCAACTTTCACTGGATAAAAGTCCTTTCCAACATATTTTCTTATTTACTATCCCGCTTCACTCAGACGTGTCACATTATAAGGCCAAAATGGGTTGCAAATGCATCTTATGTTGACTTTAAACCATAAATGTGGTTGTTCTTGACAATTAACGAGAATATTTGTTTTTCTTCTTTACTGTGTGAGCTAACTCATGGGTCACCATCAGTGCATCTCATTCTGTCTAAGAAATATAAAGTTAGTTTTATGCCTTAAAACATGCAATGTCATGTCAGGACATACTAGACATACTAGCAGCATATTTAAGGACTGTCTAGGAGGAGGATGTGTCTGGATCTAGTGATTTTAGAGGCTTGAGGCGTTCATTTCTCCTAACATGAAAATGATTTATTCATATCTGTATAAGACCTGGTAGGCCATGTCTTGTCACCGGTGACATGAAGACTGATGAGCTGCTGTGTTGAAAGTAAGATCAGTTGACAGATTGCATAGCTTCATGAGTCCAAAAAGGATGATTAGAGGATTAGTGTTTCTTTTTTTTGTTGTTGGTTTTTTAGGATGTTAAAATAATGTAAGCTTTTCAGAAAAAAGGACAAAATGCTGTATAAATGGCAGGTCTGAGCACTATTTAGAAACTATTCAGAAGTGATTTTGCCTTTTAAATTTTCAGCTGAATTGAAGATAGAAGGATGCAAAACTTTTTGAAGAAATGCATATTGCTGCGGTTTATCTACTTTTTGATTGTTTTCTAAATAATTTTGCTTTAGTTCAACATCAGCACTTTTAGGATTCATCTATTTTCAATAAATTAATTTCAATAATCAGTTCATTACAAACAATGATCTAATTTATTTATTTTATAAAATATTATAATTTATCAAATGTACTCCAAATATCTAATATATGTATATTCATGTAATTAAATAATGCAATTTACTCAAATATTGTAAAATATTATGTTTCTAATTTATCTAATTTACTTTAGTGTATACATAATATATCTAATTTATTAATGAGTTTTATTATATATATATATATATATATATATAATTATTTTTTAAATTAATATACATTATGAATGTAATTTTACGCACAACATATAACATATTAGATATTTACTTTAACACGGAAACACACTATATATATTTATATATATATATTATAATAAATTGACTTTGATTTTATTCACTTAATTTGCCACAATAGTCTAATTTACTCAATATGTTATAAAATATTAGAAATCAAATTATTTAATGTATTCAATACATGTAACATACTTATTTGCACAATATTTTATAAAATACTATATTATTATTATATAAATTTTGATTGTTACATATCCGTTTCTTTATATTATTATAATTTTTTTAATATATATAAATCTGAAAACAATGTGTTTTATCAATGGTTGTTTTGTGGTTCAGCTGTGTTAATAAATGACAACATTAAATCCAAATCAAATCCAATCAAAACAAAAAGGAGTCATTCTAAATGTGCCCAACTAGTTAAATCTTTCTTTAACATTGTTCTTCCCCTTTTCTCCCTGTGCTGTGGCATCAGCCATCTTGGATGAGGACTGCAGTCTAGAGTTGGCCTTCCTGCTGGACAGCTCTGAGACGGCCAAGGACAATCACCAGCAGGAGAAAAAGTTCACTATGGACATTATAGAAGGCCTCCAGAGCATCCGCTTGGACACAGGTCGCAAGCTCAGCTGGAGAGCGGCCCTGCTTCAGTACAGCAGCCACGTCATCATCGAGCAGACCCTCAAACAGTGGAAAGGCTCACAGAACTTCAAGAGCAGCATCGCTCCGATGGCCTACATCGGCCACGGCACTTACACCACCTACGCCATCACCAACATGACCAAGATATTTTTGGAGGAATCGAGCCCAGAAAGCATCAAGATCGCTCTGCTCCTCACAGATGGGACCTTTCATCCCAGAAACCCAGATATCTTCTCTGCTATGGCTGACGCTAAGAACCAGGGCGTGAAGGTCTTCACGATCGGCATCACTCGCAGTGCCAATGAACCTGCCAACACCGCAAACCTGAGACTGCTGGCCAGTACCCCAGCCACCAAATTCCTTTATAACCTACAGGACACCAACGTCATGGAAAAAGTCATAATTCAGATTGTAAGTATGGTTTCGCCAATCACTCATTCTGTTCTCATACTGTATAGGCAGGCCCACACAAAATTATTCACAAATTTCTTGGAGCTGCTCAAATTCTACTCATTCCAGCAACTTGAATATACTTGTGTTCATTATTTTAGCTACCAATAAGGGTATATTCAACTTAATCTATTACACAAATTTGTTTGGTAACTTTATTTTAAGGTGACTTTGTAACATGCTACATGTACTTACTATTATTATAATAACAATAAATCACGCATAATTACATTCAAGTAACCCAATAAGCCCCTCCAGATTCTGTCTGGGCTTGTTCGAGAGTGAAAGCGTTAAGAGTTACAAGCTTCCAGCAGAGAAGCACATGTTTGGGTATCTATATCGATTTCCAGATTTCATTCCATTTCAATTCACGAGCTTCACATAATACGCAGTTTTGAAGGACTTGATTATGAATTGCTGCATTTTCCAATTGAAATGAACACTATCAGTAAAACTCCCACAACTTTTATTCCTTTTCACACCATAGAATTCTAAATGTACCTCAAGCATCCTTATGAAAACACTGCAATACGTACCTGTACCAACCTAATAAAAATGTGCCACGCTCAAGCATTAAATGTGTGTTTTAGCAGCACTCTCCAGACTTCACAACTGCTGCAAAATGTGCAGTAAGGTACATAATTGCGAGGTTGCAGAAATGTATGCAGAGGCACATATTTCCAATAAGGCTTATGAGTTTTTTGTTGTGCTGTGTATTGGTTCCACTGTTTGATTCACTAACATTCAAATTAGCGATTCAAAAGAGTTATTCTTATGACGTGTATTAAACCTGACTGAGTAAACAGTTGGGTTTTTCAAAAGTGATATGGAGATTGTTCAAAATGAATATCAAAATGAATTGAAAAATCAGTTTGGTGCTCTTAAATGGGATGTTTTTTATGGTTGGGCTTGCCATTCGCACTGTATTTGATAAGTATCTACACACACAGAAGATAAAATAATTATGTGATGTTTTTCTAGTGTTTTGGGACCCCTGACACCTAATGATTAGCCTTTCTACACTTAATTGACTATAATTAGAGTAAACGCGTCCTGTTGTGGCTTTTTTGGCATGCATCTGGGTTTATATATACCATAAACCCTTTTTGTCAATCCTGCTGTTATACTGATATGTTATTTAAAGCAGGTTTCATTTTTCTCCTTTGTGCAGAAACACTTTGATATAATTCCAATGTAAAGCAAGACTAGGCATGTTAATTGATACTGTTTCCTTTAATCACCTTTGTTGCTCTGAGAGATCTGTATAATGTATGGCCTGATATCAACTGTTCATATTGTTTTCCCAAACCACACAAATGTTGCCAAAGAGCAGCAATAATAGTATAGGAGCTGAAATCTGAACAAAATCTAATGTTCTTGTTGTTACTCTTTACACAGGCTCAGCTGGCAAACGATGGGGTAAGTAAATAATATCAAAAGTCTTTTATGGTAATGCATTACTGCAGTGTTGAGGAATAGCTCATTGTTCTTCCATATTCTGTATCATGGATATATATGTATAACAAAATATATGAATATGATAAATTAATGTATAAACATGTAAATACTTGCAAAACATATACATATGTGTGTGTATTTATATAAAAATAATAACTATACACAGTCCACATACATATAGGTTATTTTGAATGCGATTAATCACAATTAATTTGACAGCACTAGTTTTTATACAATAGTTTATGTATGATATAAATTATATGAATATAAATACGTACATGTAATTACATATTAATACTTTCAAAATATATTCTGAATGTATATATGTATATACTGTATATATAAACACACACACACAAAAATTCTGTCAGAAAGTATTTTTTCCTCATCTCTGCCATATTGACTATCAAAGTAAATAAAACTCTTTCCTCTATATTTAGTGTCCTCTGTCCCCGAAGTGTGCTTGTGTGAAGGGCGAGAGAGGACCCAGCGGCCCGGCGGTAAGTATTTTCACTTCAAACTTCCTCCAACATGGGACGGTGTTTCCACGCGAGCCCACAGGCGCATTTTCCTATTCCTAAGAGGTACGGATTCCTTTGAGGAATGTCAACAGTGGGAAGAGACAGGCATGATTCTGACATTTTGGATAACTGCTTTGCTTTGTAAAAGTCAGGATAATTATCGTCTTTGTCAAGACCCCTCAGCACCACCTTGGGCAAAAGACAAAATAAGATTCCTCGAAAAAAAGTCTCCTTCATGTTCAGACTGTTGAAAGTGAAGAGAATGTAATTGCATGTTTTGGCTGAAAACCTTGAATTTCAAAGTCCAACATTAACGTTTTGCCACACCTGCCAATGACGGGTTAATAGCCTTAGTAATATATATATATATACATAAATTTTTTTTTTAGTTATGTATCATTTTTCCTTGCATCTTTGAGACAGAATTATACAGAATTGAAAATAACGTAAATTTCGTGACCCTGACACGAATCAATAGATTTTATGCCTATTTCGTGATATTGTCACGACTAGCCGTGCGACTGGGTTGGAGCCATCATAGACAGCAATACAACAGTCCATGTGACATCAGTGGCTCAACTTCAGTTTTGCGATGCTAGGAGAATTTTTTTGTGTGTGTGCGAAAAGAAAAATAACAATTTACTCTATCCATTCTTCTTCTGTGACTTTAGAGAGTATCACCACACAATGCATTCGAAAGCTTTAACGTATTTGATGTAATCAGCCTTGTTTACACCTAGGTGAAGAAGTATACTTAAGGAAGAAGAATGGATAGAGTAAATTGTGTTATTTTGTTTACTTTGCGCTAAAAAAGTATTCTCCTAGCATCGCAAAAGTGAAGTTGAGCCACTGATGTCACATGGCCTGTTTTACCGATGTTTTTCGCTGTGTTTTTGGACCTGGATCATTGCTAGTTGTGTTGCTGTCTATGGAGGGACTGATGGCTCGTTGATATCATCAAAAATATCTTAATTTGTGTTCCAAACATGAACGAAGGTCTTACGGGTTTGGAACAACATGGGGGTGAATAATTACTGACAGAATTTTCTTTTTTGGGTGAACATGATTTATAACGCTAACCTAGTGTGTGGAAGGCCGGATCACGTTAAGAGTCAATTATTCACTGACAGATGCCTAACCATCATTATCCAGGTGCTTTCACCTTTCTGGGATTCCACACATTCTCATGTCTATAAATTACAGGCCTCAGTAATTGTTCTCATTAGTTTAACCTCCTCTGGCCAGCACTTTTAGCACTGACCAGGTGCCTAGTGAACTTGTAATATAATAATATATATAAAATAAACTCAAACTCCAGACTGTCCTTGTTCATTCAGAGTGCTGTTATTTAAAAAATGTATTTAAGTGCTGGTTTATTTAAAAAATATATATATATTTTAAGTAAGTTGACAAAATATTTTAAATAAAATATGTTGCATGTAAATATAAATTTTAAATAGGTTTTGTCGGGTTTAGAACAGTGAACAATTTGTCCTCAAACAGTAGGTAGTATATTAATGATGCTAAAATAACACTAACGTAAAATAAAAGTTGCCAAAATCTAGTTATGTGTCCTCTATGAACATTTCTCTAGGAATAATTCATTCAAAAATAAACATTTAATCACCATTTTCTTACACTTATGTAATTCCATACGAGTTTCTTTCTTCACTGAAACACGAAGTAACGTAGTTTGAAGAATGTTGGTAACCGAATAGTTTTGGGTCCCGTTGACAGTCACACCTGAGACCGTTTGATTACAAACATTCTGCAAAATACAGTATCTTCTTTTGAAGAAAGAAATGCATACAGTTTTTAATTTTTGTGTAGACTATCTGTTTAAGTGCATGCACTGAATTTTGATTGGTTAGTTTTATGAGTCTAACAAACCCATCAGACATCTTTAATTTTTCTATTGAGTAAACATTTTGGGTGGAATTGACGCTGCTTTCTCACTTTCTCTTATTTCCCCCGCAGGGAAAGAAGGGTCGCCCAGGTGAGGATGGAGCCTCTGGGGCTAAAGGTCAAAAGGTCAGTATTTTGTTTTTAATACTGCTGTCTATCTGTCATTCTCTCCACCGTGTGCTTGATTCTGTGGATTCACTTGGGAAAAGTGCCGTTATGTGCTCTGTCGTAATGAACAGTACAGGAATCAAGACTGACAAACTGTATTTCATAACCCTTTCTGAAAAACACTTGTTTTGTGCCCTTGTTAGGGTGAATCTGGTTTGAGTGGACTTCCTGGTCGTGAGGGTACAGAGGTGAGGGGCTGAAGCAGGGCCACAAAATCATTGCTCAATCATCAAATACTGAGCCACGTGACTGAACCAAAATATTTGGGTAACATGAAACATGTACAAAAGAAAAAAAAAAGGGAAAAAAGCTTAAATGTAAAAAAACCTAAAGATGTCAGGTGGTATAATAAGTAAGAAACTAGTAATCAGATGTTGAACACAACTTTATGTTAATTTTCAAAGAATTTTGTTTAACGGTGTGAAAATTTTTTTTTTACTTTTCTATTTCTATGTTTATTCATACACACCCACCAACACACATATATATATATACATATATACATACATATATATAATGTATTTATTAATTTATTATACACACACACGTTGGTTTTTGTGATTTATGAGGACTCTCCATAGGCGTAATGGTGTTTATACTGTACAGACTGTATGTGGTATTTTCCTACACTGACCCTCCACCTAAACCTACCCCTTACAGGAAACTGTGTGCATTTTTAGATTTTCAATAAAACACCATTTAGTATGTTTTTAAGCCTTTTGAATTACGGGGACATTGCAAATGTCCTCATAAATCACCTTCATATTGTAATACCTATGTCATACCCATGAACATTATACAAATTGTTGACCACATAAACCCGCACACACACACAAACTACTTTATACAGTAGTGTATATATACTGTATACTGTGTGTGTATGCATAGAATACATATAGATATTTATTATTTATTATTGATTCAAGGTAAATATTATTTACAAATGTGAACTAATTACATATTCATTATTTAAGATAAAAATATTAAATAAGCTTTTTTTTTTTTTATGAGACTGACCATGTTAGTGTTGATGCCATTTACTGTTTTTGATCAAACTTTTATAAGTAACACTGAATTTCTATTTTAAAACAAAACTGTTTTAAAAACAAGTTTAAGTTAATTATTAAGATTATTTCAGATTGTTTTATACCACCAAGACATTAAAATGTATTTTAATTTACAAATCAAAATGTGTTGTATGTATTGCACATATGAATTGCATTTTTTTTTTTTTTCTGAAAAATGAATAGATCCAGGCAGTAGTTTAGTGTCACATCATTGTCCAATATGGATGAATGAATGCATACTATGAGTAATGTGTTCCTGTTTTGTTCTCAGGGAAAACCCGGCTACAAAGGAGAGAAGGTTCTAAATCCCTGCACGTATTCATAATATATTTATGTAAAAGCACATGAGACTGTCAAGACTGATTGTTTTCTGACTGTCTACAGGGTGAAAGAGGAGAATGTGGCACTCCAGGAATCAAAGGAGACCGGGTGTGTAACCCTTCAGAAGTTACAGCTTCTGCACACTCATCAAATACATTGCAGATAGTGTATATATTCAATAATAGTGTATACGTTTCAAGTGCTACATTTTTCATATTGTACCATCTGATAGGGTCCTGAAGGTCCAGTTGGGACTCAAGGGTCCAGAGGTTTGCAGGTGGGTCTGATACATTTTATTATTATATTTTAATAAAAACATCTGTCTTTATGTTATGTGTATCTATAAACATTTATATTTATAAATGTTTAATCGGGCCTTTAACATACAGTTGTTTAAAGCCTTTACCTTTTAAAGTGTTGTAACAAACACTGTTTTCAAAATTGCAAATTGTTTGTGAAATGTAATAGCAATATCTGAGTGTGACTTGTTTAAAAGTAAATTCTTAACCAGATTCTTTATAGCGTGTATTTGATTGACAGGTGAATAGGTGGTCATTCGTTTTTGAATATGCAAATGTGGTTTGAGTGAGTCGTTTACACTGGTATTTAGCATTGACCGCCTGCATTTAGATCACCTGAGCAACCCAGTCTTACAGTATTTATTCATGGCAGGGACATGAATGGATGCATCCAATGAAATCTTACGAAAATAATGAAATAAACGTGTCCCTGCCACGAATAAATAGATTAAATATAAATTTCGTGATTGTACCATTCATGTTTTTCAAACTAAAAACTTTCCATTCATTTATTTAAAGTGTAAATAACTTCATAAACGGTGCACTTTCAGATTTAAAACTTTGCAGGATGTTTTCATTCACTAAGAGCTGTGCTACACACTTTATGAAAGCTCATTTTCAAAAATTAATAATAGGGGCACTTTAATAAAATCAGAGTGCTTATTTTTAAGAATGCTTTCCAACACAAGATAAAAAAAAGTTAAAGGTAATAACTGGGATATTCTTGCTCTTCTGGGAAAAAAAAACAATTGCCAGATGTAAACTCAGAATTGTGATATGTAAACTTAAGAATGTGTGATATAAATAAATTCAGAGTTTATATCTCACAATTCAGACTTTTTTTCTCTGAATTTGTGAGAGAGAGAGAAAAAGACTACTTACTAATTACCTATTTTTTTATTCAGTGGTGGAAACTGGCTTCAATATATTGGTAAATATAGGTAAATGATAAAACATATGTTGAATTTCCCCCAACATATGTATAGTAAAGCAGCATAATGCTTTGGTGCCTGCAGATAATGTCTTTGAGACTCAAATATTAATGCTAGACACTGTAACATATTCTTTCATGTTTCCCCTGCAGGGTTTAGCAGGACCACAGGGTGACATCGGACCAGAAGGCCCACAGGGAAAGAAGGTCTGTGGCTTGTAATCACAAACTATTATCCTGAAAGTTTTAGCTCATCATGTTTAACACGCACACCTGGAAAAGTTTCACTGCCTCCCATAACCCCCAGAAGCCATTGCTTATTCGGATTGCTTTGGTGCATGAGAAAACCCCTGTCCTGGAAGCTCGTTTGTTTGCTATATCCATTATAAAAAAATCCATTAGAACGTTCTGGCCAAAATGAATGAGGAATACTGATGCATTCATATTTCTTTAAAAGGAATTATCATTTATGTCCATTTCTGACTAAGTGTTGCACTCTAAAGGTAATAGGAGGTGCAGAATAGAGACTTTTGGACGTCACTCCTTCCTAGACAAGGACATTATGATGCATTTATGTAAATATTTGATGCATCCATTTATAATGCATTTGAGATTTTCTTACTTGTTTTAGTCATCATTTTCAAAGAATAGTCCATCCAACAATTAACTTCTTTCATTATTTACTCATAATGTTGTTCTAAACCTGCATGCTATTATTATTATTATTTTCTGTGGAATATAAAGTAACAATAAATATTTAAAAGTTAATACCTTTTTAATTTGTTTACATACAGAAAACTATATAGATCTTAACCAGGTTAGACAGATTGGCTTGCACTGTATCAAGGTCCTCCTACTGTAGATCAAGTCATTTTCACAGTTCAAAACTGTTTTTTATAAAATGAAAGATTTTCCAAAAAGAAGTTTTCATCAGCTGAACAGTTGGTACGTTCTTAAACAGTATTACTGTACATTAAACAGACAGTATTTCTTTTTCATTCCTGTCAAAATGACCCTGACAATTGGATATTGCATGGCTTTAGAAATCTTGGCATGCATTACATGGACTACTTTTATGGCTTCTTTACATTGACTTTGAACTAGTATTGCACCGAAAATAAGATGCAGATCTTTGAAATTTCTCCGTTGACATTGATTCCAAATATAAAAATCATGAATTTGAATTGTTAGGTAAACGAATTCTTTATGTCTGACTTTTAGACCAGATCCTCTCAGCGTCTTCTTTCAAAACAGACCGTGCTTATGTCTGCATTGCAAAGGGTTCCCAAACTGTGACCAGTTTAGTATAAGCATGTCTTGAACTTGAAGGGGGGCGAAGATGAATGAACATGTTTTGACATGATTTGGATTCTCTTTTATTAGAGATCTGCTGCTCTGCCAGTAGTTTCCCCTTGTTTAATTTAACTGCAGGAAGCATTCAGGGGTTTAGACTGCTCCGCAGATGTCCTCACTAACCAGGGATACTTCTTCATACACGTACAGGTTCACAAAACAGACTTATTGTTTTATATTTCCTGTTTAGAAGCAAATTAATCTAAAAGTAGATGATATTGCGATAATAATAATCGTTATTATTTCAAATGATAATCAGTTAATCCCTGAGGTTAAAAGTCAACCAGTGAGATGTCACCAAAGGGACTATGGGTGGCCTGAGATTATTGTCTTGGAAGCTAATTACAGTAGAAATGTGTATGATGGAAAAATGCTGTGCAAAGTATAAATTCATGCACAGACACGCAGATGACGTGAACAAAAGACAATTTCCAGCCTGTGGAAAGTCAGCACAGTAAGGGGATATTATAAATGTCATGAGCTGATTTGTGACTGCCTGCACTGACCTACTTGACTAAATTGGTTTGTACTTTGTAAAAGAGTCTATTAATTTACATCTTGTAAAGTGCAAAGCTCAGTTTTTGTAAAAAAAAAAAGAAGACCAAAACTGTACAAAATACAAGGCCATAATCCATAATAATACTTCTACAGATGGTGCAATGCTGAATATGGACAGGCATTATACAGAAATGTAACAGATCTGGCTCAGATTCTTGTTCCCTGGTTACAAAGACTTTTAGTAGTTCTTAAGTTTCATCTTAAGTTCCATTGACAGCAACTGTGGCCTGCTGCCGATTTCCACGGAAAATACATTCAACTCGTTGACAGTAGAAGTGGATTTCTGTCAGCGCCGTTTTAAGTTATGTTTTTTCAAACCGAGGGACAAGTTGAAATTGTTTTTATTGATAATCAACAGCATGTCACAGATATAATACATAGAGCTTAAGATAAACTGAACATAAAACATTCCTTTAGTGTTTCTACATGTTTTTTTTTTTATATGACAGCATGAATTTAAACCCCAAATTGTCATGATTTACTTATTCTCACTGTTGTTCCAAACCTGTATGAATTTCTTCCTTCTCTTTGATACAATGGAAGATATTTGGAAGAATGTTGCAAGAAACTTTGGAACTGTCTGGAGATTCTGTATGAATCGGTGTTAGATTTTAGAAAATGAGAAATAATAAATGAGATGTATCTAATATATTTGTTGTTGTTTGTTTCTAATCACAGGGTGAGCGTGGCCCTTCTGGCCCACCAGGAATTCAGGGCGACAGTGGAATTGGACTTCCTGGACCAAAGGTCAGTCGTATTTACCCTTTTGATAGCAAAGTCACCTAAATTCTCCAAAATTGCAGCAAACAGACTGTAAAGCTTGAAGCTAAGTTGCTTCACACCATTTTTTTTAAACATTTAAAAGTTTTCGCAAATCAAAAGGTCAATACAACCTCATGTTGCATGAATTAAAAAAAAAATCTGATCAGGTTTTATTTTTTGTGTTTTAGCATCCATAGCAAGCATTTTGATTGGAATTTGTAACGAAAAATGAAAGAACATTTTTGATATAAGCCAAGAGGAGACTGGTTTTCCTTTACTACAGTAAGAAAAGTGTTTATTAAGTTTTAAATATGTATAGTTATCGTACAAAAACGCATCGATTCACTACAGAAGGACTTTATTCATCCCCCAGAGTCGTGTGTGGGATGTTTT
This sequence comes from Enteromius treurensis, assembly GCA_032275025.1. NCBI lineage: Eukaryota > Metazoa > Chordata > Actinopteri > Cypriniformes > Cyprinidae > Enteromius > Enteromius treurensis. Next base: position 20,218,713 of record JAUCMU010000151.1, read on the forward strand.
ATTACAAATACGGCACACATTATTTCGCGTCTTCCGAAGTGTAACCCATTTAAACCCATTCAAAAGGCTTGGAGGAGTCTGGACAATTTTTTTTATAACTTTGATTGGATTCATCTAACTAAGGAAAGTCATACACCTAGGAAAAAAGAACTATTGTTTCATATCCTTTTGATTTCTCAATATTTTGACATGGATAGTAGTGGTCGTGGTGATTCTTAGATATGCTGTCATGTTCTCACTTTTCCTCCTGAATGTTTACGTCTTTAATGCGTCTGCAGGGAGATATGGGATTTCAGGGGAGACCAGGTCCTCCGGGTCCACACGGCATAGGCGAGCCAGGTCTGCCTGTAAGTACAGAAGCAATTCAATTCAATTCAATTCAAATTTATTTGTATAGCGCTTTTCATGATACATATCATTGCAAAGCAGCTTTACAC
>JAUCMU010000151.1:20230865-20248559 GCA_032275025.1 Enteromius treurensis
GCGCAATCAGTATGTGGGTGTGGTAATGAGGTGCAGGTGTGGGTGTGATCAGTCCCAGGAATGCGGCATGATGGGTAGTGCAGTGCGTGAGCCAGGCACAACTCTGGCTGGAGTGCCCTCTGGTGGAACCAACGAGGGACTCCAGCTGGATATCGTGACAGTAAAGTGATAGCCTAGATAAAAACTGTAAAAATGGATTATGAATTAAAATATACCTACATAATTTTTTGTTGAATTAAAATATTATCTTATTTTATATTATATAATATAAAAATTGCATATAATAATATAAAAATTACAAATTAAATATTTTATTATATATATATATATATATATGTAACTTCTACAAGTACAACTTAACTTACTAAATAGTATAATTGTGCCTTAAAAAGAGAATGCTATCTAATAAATGGCAGTTATTTCAGAAATACTAAGTTGATGGAAACATTCAAATGTTTAGCATAATTGGAATACATTTAAATGGTGCTTTTGGTAAAACTTCACTTTTGATTTTAGGGAGACGTTGGATTCAGGGGTTTGCCTGGTTTGCCGGGACCACCTGGTGAAGGACTGCAGGGACCACCGGTAAGACTAATAAGAATCTGATATAAACTCTCCAGAGAATCTCTCTGACTACAGTAATGAATAAACAATAAATAACATGTGTCCAGAACAAGAGCTCTAAACGGCATGCACAGGGAGTCTGTCTGTGTAGCTGTGGAGATTGAGGAAGACAAGCTTTCTGTTTTTCCCATATCAATTCTGCTGCCTGGCTGTTTCAGGGCAACATGGGAAGACCAGGTTCTCCAGGACCACATGGACCCCCAGGAGAAGGCATTCAGGGACCCAAAGTAGGTTAACCATCAACTGCCTGAAATATAGAGTGGGGCGATAGAGCTAAAATTATATATATTCTCACATTTTGTCTGGATATTTGTGCATCTACTGTATGCTTTTAAAAAGGTGTTTTGTTTTCACTATGTCGTTTGACAGACATCATGACTATTCAAAATACCGCCCAGCTCTAATGCAACATTTTGTTAAATCCATCAGGGTGATCAGGGGGCTCCTGGAGTGACAGGGCCGAGGGGCCCATCAGGAGAGGGACTTCCAGGCTCCAAGGTAAGACTTTGGTTTTGATTCTACTAGCAATATAAAGACTGCAGCTTGTGAAGCACTCTCCATCACATATTACATGTGTAGAGGGCATTTACGTAAATGTCTTAGAGGCACAACAGTAAGAAATGGCCCAATCGAGCTTGACTCCACATGAAAAAAAATGAATTATTATTAAAAATGTATAATATGAATCCTTTAATTCATCTGTAAATCTCTCTGTCCTGCAGGGTGATCGTGGTTTGCAGGGTGAGAGGGGTGTTAAAGGAATGAAAGGTGACTTTGGTGACCCAGGGACTCCAGGACTAGCTGTGAGTTAATTTAGCCACTAAAAACCATCTTTTGTATAAAAGCAGACCGTTTTAAATGTGAATACTAAATCACATTATACATACATCGTGGGTGCTTTAATCCCTCTCCTTAGGGAAGACCAGGAGTCAAGGGCGAACAAGGCCTCACGGTAAGATCTAATATGCTGTTGTTAAATATTTGAGCTAATTTTTGTGCAACCAATTCATTGCAAAAAAAATCCATCATTTTTCAGTTGTTTTCAGAGAGAAGGCATTATCGAGCTAATTAAGGAGATCATTTTAGGAAACCTATGCAATCATATGCATTGCAAATACAGTGATTGTTTAACAATTTTTCAGAGACAAGACATAATCAAACTGATTCATATGTTCAAACGTATGCACTCTAGTATTAGTATTAATTCAGTCATTTGTTTATTATGTTCCAGAGAGAAGACATAATCAAGCTGATTAAGGAGATTTGTGGTGAGTTTTACACTGTAAACATGACAAAACATTGATTTGATGATGAAAAAACAGGTATGTCATGATATGACCGCATGTTTCTAGGATGTGGTATTAAGTGCAAGGAAAGGCCCATGGAGCTGGTGTTTGTGATTGATAGCTCTGAAAGCGTGGGTCCGGAAAACTTTGAGATCATCAAGGACTTCGTCACAGCTTTAGTGGACCGCGTCACAGTGGGTCGTAATGCCACGAGAATCGGTCTGGTCCTTTACAGCTTGGACGTCCATCTGGAGTTTAACCTGGCCAGGTATATGACCAAGCAGGATGTCAAGAAGGCGATCAGGAACATGCCTTACATGGGAGAGGGCACCTACACTGGCACTGCCATCCGCAAAGCCACACAAGAGGCCTTCTACAGCGCCAGGAACGGGGTCAGAAAAGTAGCCATTGTCATTACGGATGGCCAGACGGATAAGAGAGAGCCTGTTAAGCTGGATATGGCAGTGCGTGAGGCTCAAGTGGCGAACATTGAGATGTATGCGCTGGGAATCGTGAACACCTCTGACCCGACACAGGCTGAGTTTCTGAGGGAGCTCAACCTCATCGCTTCTGACCCTGACAGTGAACATATGTTCCTCATTGATGACTACAACACACTGCCAGGTGAGCATGGAAGAAAATTAACCTATATAAACACACACAGACATTTTTGTTTGTTTTTGCATACACTGCCCTCCAAAAGTTTGGAAACACCCCTAGCAAAGTGTGATTTTGGATGAGATCAGCAAAAATACTTTTGGTGCAAATACTGTACATTAAAGTAACTTCACATTATCATTTAAGACCAGCAATAATCATTTTTATTTCAATTACAAAATAATGCCATTGTATGCATGTCAAAGTTGAGCTACTATGGGAGGTACTGGAGCGGGAATGTCCTTAAGAAGTGTCCAACCAGTGTGAATCATATTTGGGCAATCCTTTAGGAGGCTTGGAGTAATATATCAAGTCAATTTTTCAATAAACTGACAGCTCGGATGCCCAGATTATGAGCTGTAATAGCTGCTAATGGTGGATATTTTGATGAATCAAAAATGTATTTTTCTAAGTATAAATATTTTTTGTCAGTGCAAAATTATCACAAATTAAAACAGATTCATGCCAAGATTCATCCCTACTTTTCTAGAGCGTTTCCAATATATCTTAAAATATATTTTATATTAAAACAAACTTTTACTTTGGATTAATTTGACATCCCTAAATATAATATATTATAATGCTGAAAAATATTTTACATTTCATTAAAAATGTTTTTATAACAGCCATTGTCACAGATTATTTAAAAAGTTCCTTTTTAAAAGGTATCTAGTTTTTTTTTTTTTTTAAGTCAGTGTTTTCTGTATTCCACTGGTTTTATGTGCATACGCCCATATAATAATGCATAGTATTCCTATACTCTATTCCCTAAAAGGAATCAATTTTACCAATTGTAATTCATCATATTGTATAATCCTAACTGCAAAGATTAAAGGTTTAAAATGTAGAGTTGAAGTTATATAATTGCATCTTGCTGTGTGTTTGGTCTCATCATGCAGCTCTGGAGTCTAAACTGGTCAGCCAGTTTTGCGAGGATGAGAACGGAGCCCTTTACTTCAACCGCATTACCAACGGCTTGAATGGAAACAACGGATACGGCTACAGTAACGGCCAACAGGATGTCTCTTCATACAGGAATAATGTTTATGGGAACAGATTTCAGGAGATTTCACTGGACAGAACTCAGACTCACTCTAGAGGCACGGGACACAGCATTCCTCTTCCCATCAACCCCGGCCCTCTCAAAGCACAGGTCAACTAACACAACTGACTTACTGTCAATTTCTTTCGCATGCTAGACTAATGCAGACTTCTACCAGACCGCTGTCTGATTCTGTGCTATTCTTCTGTGCAGGTGGAGAATGACCAGGAAGGCGAGGATCTAGACATAAGGACACAAACTCAAAGCGGAAGCACTATTGCTGTTGTGAATAAGACTGTCAAACCTGTACAGCCAGGAACCTCTTCGTCATCATCATCATCATCAGTATCATTATCTTCCTCGGTATCAACACATTCTACTTCAGTGAATGTGAATGCAAAGCCTCGCCCTGTAGTGATAAAAGGTACATTTATCAAACAATTGTTCTTACACAATAAAAATACTCATGATATTCAATATTATCAATAGGCTGAAAATATTATATATTACAAAGTGTTACAGATTATATGAATGTGTATATATATATACATATGTGATAAAACAAATTCTTTATAATATAAAAAAGAAATAAAACTAGATTTTAATAAAATCCATTTTGTTATAAATAAAATAAATGTTGACAATACTGAATATTACCAATAGGACAAAAATATAATAACAATTATAATACAAATTCATAAATAAATATAAATGTATAATAATATAATTTTACATATAATAGGTTTTATATAATATAATTCACTTTTTACTATAATTTTTACAGATTACAATAACATTTTTAATATGTAAATTAATGAATAAAGAAATTTCATTTTTATAGAAACGTTGTTATAAAAAATAAATATTTATGATATTAAATATTACCAATAGGTAAAAAATATTTAATCATAAAAAGTAACATATAATATTAATTTTGTATACAAAAGTAATTCTAAAACCTATTGACAGTATGGCAAAATACTACATTATACTTCTATAATATAAATAAAATATTATACTCTGAAAGTGTTTAGTGATATTACTTTCTCTCTTTTTTTGGTTAGAATCAGCTCCTCTGGATCCTCTGTGTTTGCTCAGTCTGAGTCAGGGTTCATGTAGAGACTATGTCATTCGCTGGTACTACGACAAACAGGCAAACGCTTGTGCTCAGTTCTGGTACGGAGGCTGTCAGGGCAACGAAAACCGCTTCCAGGAAGAAGAAGAATGCAAGAAGACGTGTGTCCTCACCGCCACAGGTATTCACTCCTACGAACATGAATGAAGAGTTAATACAACACAAAAGTGTTATTAAGTGTAAGATTTTAAAACTAATGAACTCTGTTCAGATGAAATGATATAAAATTGAAATATTAAATGAAAGAAATGTTATATATACTGTATTGATAAATTCAAATGAATTAATAAAAGCTGAACTACTTTTCTTGGTAGATATATTTTTCGTTCTTAAGAACATCATATCACACATACTAAACTTTCTTTCATCTTTTACTCCTTTTCTACCTTTGATTTTATAGCAGGATAAACGCGATGAAGATCTACATCGGTCATTCTACACTGAACCCCAATAAATGAACTTTATGCTGGTGATGGTGTACCACAATGACAGATACCTACAGCCGTCAGCAGTTCTTGTCATAATATCATACAAATGTTCCCTATCTTTAAGCTCAGGATCTGGAGAAAATGTTTATGCCCCAAACAAGTCTTTTCATAAACAAGTACCTGCTAAATGTGTTATTATGAAGCTTTGCCGGCCTTTTAAACATATGCACAACTCACATTTCTGATATTTCTCGGTATCCACTGAGAATCTGTGCACTGCTCTACATGTGACAGTTGTGACATGCAGAAATATTATTCACTGGGAATTGATTGTATATATGTTTTGTTTTATTTAAAATTGATATACAATTTGTGACTTGAGCAAAGCCACAGGCAGATTTAGCAGACTGAAATGTTTTTATGGGGATATTTTTTAGGGAATACAACAAATAAATCAAATAGTCACTTTCATTTAGTACTCTCTCAAGTCCTAAAATTTAAATGCAATTTTGATTTTCCAAAACATTTTGTATATATTATTTTTCACTTGTCACAGTAGCTTTATAAAAATATTCAGACAAAATAGATTTGCATTCCTGAATTTTGTATTCAAAACAATGTTTGTAATTTTTAACGAACCAACTCTATCCTAATTGTCTGAAATAAGCCGTTGCTGAATTGTAGACATCTTTTTTTATTATTATTGTTATATATGAGTGATATTTTTTAATGTGTTGTTTTTGTGGAATTCTTAAATAAAATGTTTAGTTAATAACGATGTCTTACTGTGTGTTTGTGATTTGAATGAGAAAACGATAGATAGATAGATAGATAGATAGATAGATAGATAGATAGATAGATAGATAGATATCTGCTTTACACAATGACTCCTGACAGCTGTAATTATGACAGTATACAAATTTACAAGTTATATAGCAAGCATGATAAATCCACTTTTAGATATTCGCGGTTTGTCCCTTCCGGCCCGCCATACTCAATGATGTTACCGTGGTGACGTGAAGACGCTCTGCGCTGAATCCGCTTACAGAGCGACTGAGTTTCAGTCAATATTATCGAAGGAAAAACATATTCACTTTGGTTTATTTTGCTTATAAACCGCTGACAGAAAGGACTGGTGATGGCGTCGGTGTTAGACGCACTCTGGGAGGACAGAGACGTGAGATTTGACATCACTCCGCAGTAAGTCCCCAGGCTAATCTGCTAGCTCAGAAGCTAACGACGGTTATTAAATCAGATTCATTAATTGTGAACTTCTAGGATAGTGTGTGCTACACGTCGGGGAATGTCGATTATACATGCCAGTGTTTCCATATGGTGTCTCTGTTATAAACACAGTCTATGAATCAAAGAGATTATCTTTCAAGGTTTTCTCTCGGATCAGTAGTTTATAGACTAAAACCAGGAGCATTATCGATAACTAACGTTATATCATAACAACATTTTTAAAAACGTGTATTAATTCAAATAAAGTTGAAACATAAATACAAACAAAAGACTGCAACTTAAATGTAAATGAAAACTGAAAATATAAACTTAAAAGCAATTGGATCCAAGTAATATTAAAAATAACACTCAATATTACATGTATCAAATTATAAAATATAATCAAATATAAAATAAACAATACATTTAAGGCATTACCTTTTTTATGTGGGCCTGTTTGTTTGTTTAATGAACCATTTTGAATTGTATTCTCCTCTCAGACCTAAGCAAATGATTTTATGTTTAATTTAAGGCAGATGAAAACCAGACCAGGTGAAGCGCTTATCGACTGCCTGGATTCAATTGAGGACACAAAAGGAAATAATGGTGACAGAGGTGATTATTATTATTACTATTTCAGCATTATAACCGTAGGTTACCTTTGGTTTATGTATATTAAATTGCCACATTTGTGACATCTTGTTTTGTCTTTATACAGGAAGACTCCTGGTGACTAATTTGAGGATAATCTGGCATTCACTGGCACTGCCAAGAGTCAACCTGTGTGAGCATTACATCTTCTATTGCCCTGGACAGATGTAGAAACACAACATAATTTTGATTGTTTTGTTGTTTTTCGGTAAAACAAATTCTTTATTTGTGATGTAATCATTCACACATCAAAGATCTGCTCATTGATCAATCATTATCGACTCATCCTGTCTTTTATATTTACATCTTAATGTATTTTCTATTTTTATTTATTAACAGCTGTGGGATACAACTGCATTATTAATATCACCACGAGGACAGCAAATTCAGTGAGTCATACTGATGCATGTTTTCCTCATATTCTTTTAAATGGCTCATATGATGTCAAACTCCCTCTATTTTCCAGAAACTAAGAGGTCAGACTGAAGCGCTTTACATATTAACCAAATCTAATAACACTAGATTTGAGTTCATATTCACCAATGTGGTCCCAGGAAGTCCAAGACTGTTTACATCTGTCATTGCTGTTCACAGGTGCTTATGCTATACATAATAAAACGATTAAACAACTTTAGTTACAGAATGTTATTTACCTGTTATTTAAATCTAGTATTTAGATCTGTAACTCTGTTATATATATATATATATATATATATTTAGTTAACTAATTATTTGTGTTTCTTTTTTCAGAGCTTATGAAACTTCCAAAATGTATCGAGATCTGAAGCTAAGAGGAGCTCTTATTCAGAATAAACAGCTGAGGCTTCTGCCACAGGAGCAGGTTTATGATAAAATTAATGGAGTCTGGAACCTGTCTAGTGATCAGGTATTTTCAGTGGATTGTCAGTATAATTATGGAATTTAAGTAAGAAATGTCTGTTGCGGTGCCCTTAAACAACAAAGCCTGGTCTTGGTTTTCAGGGTAATCTTGGAACCTTTTTCATTACTAACGTGAGGATAGTGTGGCATGCCAACATGAACGAGAGCTTCAACGTCAGCATTCCCTATCTACAAATTGTGAGTGTTTCTTTTGCCTCAAAAGAATGAGCCATCAGTAGTGAGTTGTAATGACTAAAACTGTGCTTTCTTTTTCATATTATTTCACTTGAAGCGCTCAATAAGGATTCGAGACTCTAAATTTGGACTTGCTCTTGTGATTGAGAGCTCTCAGCAGGTAAGTCTGAACCAAAAAAAACGTTTATATAATTATATGTGACCTATAATAACCCAGATATTTCATTTAAAAGGACACATTTTCTTAAAATTACTATCAGTTTTTGATGAGATGAATAAAGAGTTATGAATTTGTACACTATCACGCATTTCTTTTTAGGAAACGATTTCGCAAGGACACATTAAATTGACCAAAAATGATAGTAAAGATATATATATGCTACAACATATTTACATTTTTCTATAAATTGCATCACATTAATAAATTACATTTTTACAAAGACACCAAACTTCTGAACGGTTGTCGATGTGGAATTGAGTCCCTGGTGTGAATGCTGTTTTTTCTCTCTTAGACGGGCGGATATGTGCTGGGATTTAAGATCGACCCAATGGACAAGTTACAAGATGCAGTGAAGGAAATCAACTCCTTACACAAAGTTTACTCGGCAAACCCCATTTTTGGTGTGGAATATGAGATGGAAGAAAAGGTAGTATTGAGGATCTCTGATCTATAGTATAGTATTTTTATTCATTAGTATTAATCATGGCTAGAATGTTTCCACTTCCCGTAAATTAAAAGCAAAAAAAAAATAATAAATGAGCTTTCTGTTTCAGCCTCAGCCTTTGGAGGAGCTGACAGTAGAGCAGCCGCCTGATGACGTGGAGATTGAGCCAGATGAGCACACTGACGCTTTTACTGTGAGTTTTACCTCATATGCTACTCTCAGAGATAATGACGCTCTGCTTTCAACACAGTGCTGTGTGTGTGTGTCTCACATGCTGAAAATAGCTGATCTCTTAAGCCATTACTCGCATTGTCCCATCAACACAGACTTTTGTTGCCTGGTATCAAAAATGTTTACACAGACCTCTGATGATCAGGAATGTTCTCTTATTTAATACATACAGTAGATTTTATTACATATAATCACTGATGTGCTATTTCTTCCTTTTTTGACCTCAAGGCTTATTTTGCAGATGGAAATAAGGTAATATGGTTCTATGTCTGTCTGTCTGTCTATTTATAAGTCGAGATAAACTTTCAGTTTAAATCTTTTCTTCTTTTTAAGCAACATGATCGTGAGCCGGTGTTCTCTGAAGAGCTGGGTCTGGCTATAGAGAAATTAAAAGATGGATTCACACTACAGGGACTCTGGGAAGTCATGGGTTAAAATGCGCAAACACATTTTGTGTTTTATCATTCCAATATAAAGAATTTTTCATTAGAAAAATGTCAATTTTATTTATTGTCAGAGTATTTTTTGATATTTTATGAAGACATATGTTTACAAATCAAATGCGAAAAAAGTTGGGATAAAAATGCTGGAAAAACATTAAAACTTGTGTGTAATATGAATGAAATAAAACATATATGGAAGCCCGTTTCGTCTACTGAATAAAAAACTAAAAGGTTCTTGTGACTTTTTATCTCACAATCCTGACTTTTGTTCTCTGAACTGCACTATACAAATTTGCAATTCCTACTTAGTTTCTCGCAATTGGGATATAAAGTCAGAATTGTGAGATATAGGCCCAGTTTCACAAACGGGGCTTAGCTTAAGCCCGGACTAGGCATTAGTTAAATTAAGACATTTAAGCAACTTTTGCAAAAATGCTCTATACAAAAATATTACAGGTGTGCATCTTAACACAGAACAATGACACTGACATGCTTTAAGATATGTCAGAGCAAAGATATTTTCATTTGAGACGGCTCAAAAATGTAATTTAGTCTGGGACTAGCTTTAGCCTTGTCTGTGAAACTAGGGGATAAAGTCTTTTTTCCACTCAAAATTGGACTTTATAACTCACAATTGCGAGTTTATATCACAGTTCTGAGATGGAAGTCAGAATTGCAACTTTATATCATTCAATTGTGAGTTATAAAGTCAGAATTCTGACTTTATAACTCGCAATTGCGAGAAACTAATTCAGAATTGTGAGATAAAAAGTTAGAATAACCTTTTTTTATATTCAGTGACAGAAACGGGCTTCCATAGAAATAGGATCATTCATATGTTACATAAAATAAAATTAGTATTTTAGAAACTGCGAGCTTGTTTTATGTACACTCTAAAAAGGCTGGGTTTAAAAAAAATTACCCAACCTTTACCCAGCTGCTGGGTAACTATGGGACAGAACACGCGCTGGGTTTTAACAATTTGACCCAAAATGCTGGGTTGTTTATTTGACCCAACCAGTGGGTCAGGTTAGCTGTGTGTCTGTGTTAAATATATTGTATTGTTTTTCTATGAGTGAATATATATTTACATAAGTTTATTTAATGATAAACCCATTGTTGTGGTAATTTGTTTTGTCTAAAAAAAAATTACCTTGCTAGGCAGCTATATACATCGTGGAGTACATTATTGCTATCCCCCACAGCCACAGATCAAATATTACATTAAACAGTGAAATATGTGTGATCTTATCACAACTTATTAAAAATAGAGGTAATATTGTTCTTAATAATTTCTAATGTATTAATAACGGCACCAAAACAACACATGCAGTTTGTTGGCTCAGGTGTGACAGGTCCATTTAAAAATGTGCCAGAGGAGCTTACTACTTCACAAATGACCTGAAGAGCTGATTAATCGCTCCTGTCCAACAGCAGCTGTTGTTTGCTCACACTTTAGGCAACCGAAGGTTATAAAGTAAAGAGAGTATACTCCACAACATGAATGAGTCACAGACCTATGAACTTCCTAAACGTACAAATGACATCATGTGCAAAACAGGGGTAATGACACACTCCGTTACAATTATTTTAAACTCTTAGACACTTGTTGAATTCCTGTAACACGTCACTCCTTCCATCCTTTAGTCACATAGCACCAAACACCCATTCATTTATGAAACTCCCCTGACCTCTGAGTGAGTCCAAAGTTCACAGTTGTCTTTTTCAGTCTTTGACAGCTGCTTGATGCGACACCGGGCTCCCGTGTGGTCAGCCTAAATTTTTTCTGACTGTATGAGAGGTCTATATTTAGAGGGGTGGCTTAAATTGCAGGGGGTTTGTGTTGGAGCCCTTTATTATTTCAGCCTCTTACAACTGAGACGGCAAGACAAGAGGAAGCAAAGCATCCTCTTCAAGACCTGCAAACTTATAGATGGAACCCATGACTATCAAGGAGGACCTGAGGCTCTTTCAGAGCACCCTGCTCCAGGATGGTTTGAAGGAACTTCTGAAGGAGAACAAGTTTGTGGATTGTATTCTGAAGGTTGGAGATCGGAGTCTGCCCTGCCACAGACTCATTATGGCTGCATGCAGCCCGTATTTCAGAGAGCTGTACTTTACCGAAGACGGTGTTGAGAAGAAAGACTCCAGTAAAGAAGTAGTTCTGGAGAATGTGGATCCCACCATTATGGACATGATTGTGAACTATCTATACTCGGCAGACATCGAAATCACCGATGAGAACGTGCAAGACGTCTTCGCAGTGGCCAACAGATTCCAAATCCCATCCGTGTTCACCGTTTGCGTCAACTATCTACAAAACAAGCTTTCGTTAGGTAACTGCTTGGCCATCTTCAGAATGGGACTGGTTTTGAACTGCCCTAGGCTCGCTGTGGCTGCTAGGGACTTCATAGCAGAGCGCTTTGAGACTTTATCCAAGGATGAGGAGTTCCTTGACTTCAACGCTCCCGAGTTGTTCGCTATCATCGGGTGCGATGCTCTGAACGTGGACAAAGAAGAGGTGGTGTTCGAGCTCTTGATGAAATGGGTCCGGAAGAACAAGGAGAACCGGACGAAAGCTTTGGGAGATGCCTTTGACCACATCCGCTTCCGATTACTGCCCGAGAAATACATCAAGGAGAAGGTGGAAAAGGACGACATTATCAAGGCCGACCCTGAGCTTGGCAAGAAGCTGAAGGTCATCAAAGAGGCGTTTGCTGGAAAACTGCCGCAAAAGGAGGGCGAGAAAGGCGAAGGAGAAGAGGGGGAAAACGCCTTGCCTGGTTATCTCAATATCAACAAACGGCTGGGGATGTTCAGCAGGGATTTCATCCTGATGATAAATGACACGGCGGCTGTGGCCTATGATGCTGATGAAAACGAATGCTTCCTGGCAGCCATAGCAGAGCAGATCCCTCGAAATCATGTTAGCATCACGTCAAGGAAGAACCTGCTCTATGTTGTGGGAGGACTTTTTGTTGATGAAGACAACAAGGAATCACCACTGCAGTGCTATTTCTACCAGGTTAGGCTATTCACTCATTTATAACACAACGCTGTTTTACACAGGGTCACCATACATCCTATTTTCCCAGGATGCATCCTGGCCAGGATTTCTTTATTGCCTAGGTTTGTCTTTGTTTGCCTGTGCAGAGCGATTGGTGTGTGACATCGGTTCCTTGTGCTTTAAAGACTTTCTGGAGGTACTTTGAATCAACGAAATAAAGAAATTCTGGCCATCAAGTGTCCTGGGAAAATAGCACGTATGGTCACCCTAGTTTACACCAAGGTAATTTTCGGGAGTGACAAAAGCATTTAAATGACGTTTTACAGAACCAATTTCAGGAGGAACACGCACGAACGATTAGCCACCTGCCACCAATCTACTCATCACCTATTACTCTATCAGCCACTCGCTTCCCCGCTTTAAATACTGCTCTCCTTCACTCTCTGGCATCTTTGGTTCTCTCTCGAACCCCACCACCTTCCCCCCGCTCCGCCGGTTTCAAATCGCTAACCGCTAACCTAAATTACCGGATCTTCCTCCCAGGCGGCGGACAGAGATCCATTAGGGCTCTGAGCATCCCTCAACCCTCGCTCTCTAGGGGTAGATTCCCCTAGGGCTCCGGGTCTGCTGGATTCCCTGCCTGATCCCCAGACAATCGCCAAACTAGCATACTTCTTTATCGCAGAGGAATTGTGAACTATTTTGGTGGAATCACTTTCAGTGCTCTTTTAAATCCCAATTGAAGAGCGATTAAAAAAAACGGCAATTGAATTTAAGTTACCCTCCTTCTAAAACGGTTGAGCATAAAGTGGCAGACATCAAAGCAGCCCGTCGCGAATATATGAAACACAACATTATGAATGTAATATATTCCAAATGGAAATTCTCTAATCATACTCACCTTAAGATTGTTTCAAACATATTTATCTTTTGGTAACATATGGACTAACGTCAGCCATATAACCTGGGATTTAGCACATAAGACTAATTTTATGCTAATGATGCCATTTTTACAGTTTCTCAGCCCCATTCCCTTTTACTTACAGAATAGCCTATTTGTGATATTTTGTTTCTAAACTTCTCGGAGCTTTTACCATTGCTCTTAACCATGTATTGTCATACTTTTAACCATTGGGTTTGAAAGTCTGCTCTTCTGATTTTAAACACAAGTTTTGTGTTTTCAGACAGCCCATCAAAAAAATAAATAAAAATAGCACATGCCTCATTAAATATTCATGCGACATCTGATAGCTACATAGCTGTTAATAACAAAAATCAGGAGTGTTATTTGTCATCCAATGCCGTCAAAAAAGTTTATCACAGAATTTACAATTTTATATGTTTTTTAATATGTAAATTTTATTTTGAGTAATTTTGTTGTGGGTTTTTTTTCAGTTATTTTAGTGCATCGAGCTAAAAAAAAAAATCTAAACAACAGTTTAGGTTTTCCATATTTCATATTTTAAGTAGGCTAATTAATAATTTTTAGAGAATGACCCTAGAGTAACGTTTCAAAGGTAAAAACCCCACTTTTGTACTTTTGTGTTGCATACTGGTTTGGAATGGCATAAAGATAAAAAATTTATTTTTAATTTTGGGTGTTCAAGTCATTTAATAGTATGCCTACATAAGAGTTTTAGGTGCAGAAAAGTCCCAAATTATTAGCATCAGTAAATATAGAAAGGAAATTATTTACATTTGCACTTAATTTGAACTCATGCATATTCTTCAGCTGGACACTCATTCTCCAAACTGGATAGCCCTGCCACCGATGCCATCTCCCAGGTGTCTGTTTGCCATGGGGGAGTTTGAAAACCTCTTGTTTGCAGTTGCCGGTAAAGACCTGCAGAGCAACGAGTCTCTGGACTCAGTGCTGTGCTATGATGTTGAGTAAGTTTCTCCTACATTTTCTTCTACATAACCCAAACAAGTCAATCCAATTACTTTCTGTTGCTCTTGACAGTAAGATGAAGTGGCAGGAGACCAAAAAACTGCCCTTAAGGATTCACGGTCACAGTGTGATCTCACAAAATGGACTTGTTTATTGCATAGGAGGAAAGACGGATGAGAAGTAAGTCAGATTTAATTATATTACACATTTACACATATTTAATCAGATTTAACATGTATTTAACATAAGCTTAAATCCAAAAGAAAAACCTAAGATTAGGCGCCATTGCTTGTTTTAATCTCTGAAACAGTAAAACCATCAACAAGTTGTTTGCATACAATCACAAGAAGTCCGAATGGAAAGAGCTGCCAGCCATGAAGACACCCAGGTCCATGTTTGGAGCTGTAGTCCACAAAGGAAAGATCATTGTGGCTGGAGGGGTCAACGAAGATGGTCTTTTATCCTCTAGTGAAGCCTATGACTTGGGGACAAACAAGTATGTAATACATCATTTGTTTTTAACTGATACTTAATACTGAAACCACAAGTATTTAAAAAAAAGGTAAATATACTCTAAATCAAAGCTGAAGTTAGCCAGTAATCAGTGAAGGATTTATAAAAAGATCCTGTTGCGAATCATTTGTTTCGAATCAGTGATTCAAAATTTCCGGACCACCGCTGGGGGTCGATCTCTATAAACAAATGAACCAGGGTCGGTCAAAGACTATGGTTTAACTTGGGTTTATGTCTGTTCTGGCTGAGGTGCCTTTGCATTTCACCATTCTGGTTTGAAGCACTTTGAGACAGTGAATCATTTTTAGAAACAAGTGGTTTAATTCATTTCAAAGCTTTGTTTCACCACAGTTACCTTGCAAATTTAGTTTCTTCTAGCTATCTTTTAAAATAGATAGATATTTAACACCACCGGAGGTTACAGGATTCAGCTAACACTTACTAATTTGAGCTCTGGTGCTTTTTTTCACTCCAAAATTAAGTCACTTCCTGCAGTGTGATGTCACAAAGGAACTGGCTCTTGTTAGCATACTGAGGACGCATGGGAAATCTATAAAATGCTCAACAATTACAACAACAGTATTCTCAACTGAATATAGTTTGTTTGAATCATATAGATTTTATATTTTAATAACTTGTTTTTCCATTTAAAACAGGGGTAGTTATCCTTTTAGTTGATCCTCTACAGAACTATCAGAATCGGTTTAAACCCTGTTTTCCCCCCTAATAGATGGGAGGCGTTCCCTGAGTTTGTGCAGGAGAGAAGCTCTGTGAATTTGGTGAGTGCTGCTGGGGTCCTGTATGCGGTGGGCGGCTTTGCCGTGCAGGAAAACGAAGACAAACAGTGTGTCCCATCAGAAATCACTGACATCTGGCAGTAAGTGTTGTGCTTTACACAGCATTAGTCCATCTGATTTACATCCATCACACAATACCACTCAAATTTTGGGGTTCAAATATTTACCAAACATTTATTTTTTTTAAATAAATGCTGTTCTTTTGTACTTTATATTCACTTACTTAAAAGTTTACCTAAAAAAAAAAAAAAGCATATTAGAATGATTTCTGAAGGATCGTGTGACACTGAATACTGCAGTGAATATGCAGAAATTTTTTAAAATATATTCAAATAGAAAACATTTTAAATGGTAACAATATTTCAGAGTTTTTACTGTATTTTTGAATAAATAAATTCAGCCTTGTTGAGCACTTTGTGACCCCAAAAGTTGACTCAAATGTTTGAACAGTGATGTATATGTCAAGTGCATCTAAAATGATAACAAGTAATATATAATTCCAATTGGGACTTCTTTTTTTTTTTTTTACCAGGTATGAGGAAGACAAGAAACAGTGGACTGGAATGATACGAGAGATGCAATATGCTGCTGGAGCCTCCTGCGTTTCTATTAGATTAAATGCAGCTAAGATGCCTAAACTTTAGAAACATTATCATTTGTTATAGTGTGTCTGATAAAACTATATTTTAAAACAACAACAAAGAAACATTTGAAGTCAACATGAAATCAGTACTGAGAATATTTAATATAACGCACATTCCCATGTTTTGATCACAATTAAATGCAACTTCCACCACCTCTAAAAACAACTTTCTTTGATGCTGACATTTCAAATCATTCATCTCTCTTCTGTAACGAAGTAAAATACATAGAGAATGATGTCTCATGTTGACTTCAAATGTAAAAATGACCACAGGTTTATGTTTCATGTTAGGTTTATGTTGTGAAATGTGGTGCAGTTGAGGAAAGCATTTCTACAATGATTCTACAAAATTAAATTGACTTTTTTTTAATCCATACACACCTGTTTTCTTTTATATAAAATGCATAATAAATACATATTTAAAGGCAAACAGCTACGCATTTCTTCCTTGTGAACCAAAGCAATATTGCATATTACAAAATGAGCAATTCAATTAAGACTGCAGTTCTAATCTTGCCGCTTAGACAGTCTGCAAACAATCTGATGTCTGTTGTTTTGAGACAATGTCTCAGGGCAGCTCTGAGAATATTTTCTTCCTCAGGTACTCTTTCCATGCATCTTCTGTGGAAAGCTCCATTGAGTTCCATTCAAAGTGAGGAATCTGTAGGAATACGCATCATTAGCAAAACCACATTTTGTCGTCAGATTTATGCCTTTTCTTTCGACTCACCTGTAATACATGATATCCCAAAATTTCCAGGTGTCTTTTCTTCATCATGGCTTCTCCTTTCATGTGCCAGGAATTTTTGCAGAACGATTTGGAGTCCAAGAAATCCAAGGCAATGCTAGATAGATTTAGATACTCGTATTATGTCTGGGTATTTTTTTTTTTTTTTTTACGTGTTCTCATGTGCAGTAGAGAAATTGCAGGTCACATACCGGCGAGCACCGGGCGGCAGCTCTGTCCGCTCTCGGTCTTCTGATCTTGAATGCAATTGAATGTTTCCGTTCTCACTGATCTGCAGCTGACGAGGCTCGCTGTATGGTACTGGGTGAAGATGGCGATCCAAGACGAGTTCAAAATCTGATGACAAAAATATCAACAGTTGTTTACTGAAGCAGCAAAACTGTACCTAGGACTGTCATCCTCTACCACCATATGTCATATGTGAATGTATATTGGCCATGTATATGCAACCCTAATAAATATAATACATAGCACTCAACAAATCATACTGACAGGTAAAAAACTGACGAGGTAATATATTTGTTATTCCATAAAAAAAAAATATATATATTGTGACGAGGCCTCGCAGGCCAATCATCGCCTCCCCCGTCCTTCAGCGCCGCCCTTCTCCAGGTCTCCGACGGGAGTGGGCGGAT
>JAUCMU010000151.1:20264172-20278448 GCA_032275025.1 Enteromius treurensis
TCGTATTTATAGTGACAACAATGAGTGATAATAACAAGATCGATAACAGCTGTGAGGAAGTGATGCATCATGGGATAGTGAGTCCCGTGAGTGACAAAAAGTCCAATATGTGACAGTACATCAGGAGTGCTCTCTGGCAGAGATGGATGACACAGCCGACTGTGATCGTGACAATATCGTTCTGGGGGTGAATTTGTTTTCTATATTACATGTTAGAAATTCCCCCAAAAATGTACAATTAAAAACACTGGCATTGTATGGAGTTTAATTCATGTAAATGTTTGTAAAATAAATGGTAATTTATGTTCAGTGATGTTCTTGCCAGGCAGTGGATAACTTGTATTTATATATCATTGCCTAATAGCACACAAACGTTGGAAACGTTGGGATCGTTTGCTAATAGGGAAGATGTCACCGCGACCTCGGCCTCCAATCGGTTACGCTTTCCGGCCGACGTTTGGACGATGCAGCTGTAAATCCTGGCTGCTCTGCATGTGCGCTGTTCACCGTGCTTCCCTTATCATTGCGGTCCACCCGCGACAGCTGCCGCTGGTTTATAATAAAACACCACTCAATAACAGCCACAACTTTATTCATATTTTTATTTAACATATTACAAATACAAATACACTTATCAGATGCTTTGATCATAAGTGGATAATTCACAATTATTTGTAGTCTTTTGAAAATTAACCATGATTTTATCACATCATTAGCTGTAAAACAAAATCAACCATAGTTTTACTACTGCCACAATGGTTTAACTATAACTGTTGCAGTGTAATCATGGTATATACAAAATAACCATCACCACAGCATTAACAGTGGTAAAACCAAATTCAACCATAGTTTTACTACAATCACCATGTTTTAACTGTGACTGTTGCAGTAAAACCATACTAACCACTTTAAAAGTATCCGTTATTACAAAATTTTCATTAAGAACCAGTTTCAACATTTAAGCATGATTTAACTTTTTTCAAGGTTTACTTAAGTATCACTACAATATTATTATAGCAGAATATGGTTTGAAAACAAAAAACAAATTATGGTTTCAATAGTTTTTTCATATTAAAACCATGGTTAAATGTTGTGCAAGAATAGCACTTTTCACAATACTTATAATTTAGAAGTTTAGAGAAAATGCATTTTAAAAACATGCTTTAATCAGCCAGAGGTGACTGAGACTTACTGAGCCAACAAAATAATGCTAATGCAAAAAACATAATACAAGTCATGTGTTCAGTGCTGTCAGCTTCGAAGGATATCTTCATGGCAAAAACTTAAACAAACACAAAATAAAAACCAGGCAAACAATTAAGCAGTTAAAAAGTTTTAAATTGCATGATAAAAATTCAGAAATATTTACTGTTTAAAATTTTGCTAAAGTCTCTAGTCATGTGTTCACTTCTGCACTGTTCTTCAACACTATTAAAGATTAAGTTCAACCATTTTCAAGCCATTCTGTATTGTTACAATGTTGGTAACATAAGTTAATAACAATGTTTATTCGTTCTCAGAGGAACCCAGTTTATTTGTTAGCTGATGTATTTTTGTCAAAACTTCTTTTTATTTTGCATCATTTCATATTCAAGAGCTTAACAGAGTTATTAGTCTAACGGGTAACTTTACCTGAAAACAGCTAAGATGCTAACGGACTTTTCGAAGACGCTAAACAATATTTAAAATAAATATCTAAAGTTAATGGAAAAATGTCAATAAAGAGTAAGACCCATGTTAGGGACGTTTGTATGTGATATTTCTGTTATTTTAGGAACTAAACTCACCTGAAAATAGTGAAAACTGCAGCGAGAGCTTCCAGCGTGTCCTTTGTTGTGTTAACGCCTTCCATAGCAACCTTGCTCCCGCTCTTGCAGAGCTCCACGCGTGCACCAGTGTTACCGATTGAGCGGGTTCATACGATAACGAATTTAGAACTGTATAGTGTTCATGGCTAAATAAGTATGGTGTAGAGTTTTAACTCTCACAACGTGAACTACACCTGTTGAGGGAGAGATGACATGAAAACTTTCACTGCAACCTCAAAATCAGAGCACAGTTAAATAAAAATCTATACGTCTTTTCTCTTTTTATATGGTTCAGATTAGTATTGAAATCTGCTGGACTTATTACTTTCGACTGTGCAGAGTTTTGTATAATGTTCAATATAAACTTGAAATGTTGTGTGAAATTATAGAGTGATAGGTAAGAACATTAATTTTTTTAATTTATGTTGTTTTATTTTATTTATGTTGTTTTATTTTTATTTATTTATGTCATACAGTATGCATCCATGAATTATAGTTTTGACTGTCATGGTGTGTGCATGATCACTTTTATGGGACACTTTTTTTTGCATTAGAATTCTGACTGTAGACATTAAAAATTATGCAGTTTTTTCAAGGGCACCGTTTTGTGTTTTTGTTTTGCATTTTTGTATGCTGGCATATTTTTTATATTTGGTAGGCTAATTCTCTTTAATCTATTTTCTCCGATTTATCTAGCATTATGTATATGTTATTTTGTCATCATAATTTTGTTTTATGGAGTTAAAAATGTCTCTTATGAACCTTGATTTACATTAGATGGAAATCGTCCATTCAATCTGGCAACACTGGCACGCACACACATCATACACGAACATGGTCTTGTTTCCTCTGCTGAGCTTTCTGGGGCTCCTGCTGAAGAGCCTGTTCTTCTCTGCAAGTCATTTCAGCCGAGATATCCCTGTCTATGACCTTGCTGGCATTTCGCTTAATGTGTTTCAGCTCAATCTGAGCCTCTCTTTCCTTTAAAACCTCCGCCATCAGCAGAGCACTATGGAAGCCTTTGACTTTGTCGGTCTGGTAGTACTGCTGGGTTTTTGCTTTCTCAATGGCCTCCTTCCTTATCTGGGCCTGGTATTTTGCTTCTTCTATGTCAATTTGCTTCCGCTCCTCTTCTTCAACCGCCTCCCGATTTTTTTTTGCCTCTAGCTTTTTTTGTCGTTGTCCCTGTAATGGAAAAATTATGTTTTCTCCATGGATTTCTCAAGTGCATAGCTTATATTAACTTCCCGCATTTATATTGATTATTATTGTTATTACTTAAAAAAAAAATTTATTAAGAAAACCCAAAAATATTACATTAAGACAGCATTTAAATTACAATCAACTTCTTCAACATTTTAACATCGAGGCATAGACCAGATGAAAACTGGATAAAGAGTTGACAGAAATAAAAACTTAAAGAAAATCAGCACTGGCGCAAAAAACTAAAACAAGAAACCTCATAAACAAGTGTTATTTTAGTCATGTATATTATATATACTATTATATACTATATATATATATATATATATATATATATATATATTATGTTTTAGTAAACAAGTTTTCATAATTTATTTGTCACTTTTATTTGTTTTTTCTTGTAGCTTTATTTCAGTTGTTGTTGCTTTTTTTATTATTTTAGTACTTCAAGACACAAAAACAGCCATACTAATGTGTACAAAATTATACAGGAGAATACAGGTGTATTTATAGTAAAACTTAATACGTACAATTACAAAATGTTTTTATAAGTCATGTTTATGAACTAAATCTTAAACAATATTTAGTTTTTAATTTTAATTAATTAATTAACTATTCTTTATGAATATTTTTTTCTTTATTTTTAATTGAATACTCATTAATAGGTTAATACCAATATATTTATATTGTATAGAGTTGTATATTATATTGTATTTATGTTGTAAGTTTCCGCATATTATGTTTAACGTAAATGTGGTGTTTTTCAGGCAAATATTGCTCATTATGTCTACTTAGAGAGGTACAAGTACACAACCTCCGGCGCGTACTCACAGCAATGGTGTTGGACCAGTGTTTCACGAGTTCTTTAGAGCGCATGTGCAGCGCCTCCCGCTGCTGGGCCGCTGCAATCACACTCCTGTTGTGTTGATTGATTCCGTTCACATTGTCCTGAAGGCGCTGCCATTCCGATTTGGACAAAACTACCATTTGACGAAGATCCGCTTCGGTTTTCTCCACCTCCGAACTCCCAACTGTGTGCATTTCAACACATATTTCCAAGTGATTATAAACTGTAACGTTACTTATTACAATGTTACAGATTATCTTTTAGCTATTATCTTTTTAGCTCTCTTCGCTCTCACCTTGTCGACTCGAGCCTTTCCTCCGGCCGTACTGAACGACACCTGTTGTTATCGAGGCTGTTGACATTATAACTTCTTTTTTTATGTCCACTCAGATTCGTTGATTTTGGCACACGTTGAGATGTTTCTATATGTTTATTCCTTCACACATCGGCAAACTTGGCTAGCGTTGGTTACATGTTCGGACTCTCTACACTGTGTTGCTCGGCAACCATTTAAACTTTTGTTACACTGTTTCCCAGCAACCCCGCAAGTTATGTGGGTGACGTAATTCTCAGCCTTAAAGAGCCAGCCAGCTAGAAAAAAAACTTGCCAAAATACAGCGACGCTTTTGTGCCATTTCTAACTCATTTAATAAGTAGGCTTTCAAGTAACTGAAATCTGTAAGTTGTTCAGTCTTTTCCTTTCAATGTAATGTGCTGTGTTTAATATATACTACTGTCTAGTAATTATTTTTTTTCCATTATTATTTTTATTATTATTATTAATGTTATTTTATATTTAGGTCTATTGTAACTGCGTCCTTATTTAGATCTATAAAATAAACTAGTTTTGTTTTTTATATTATTACTTTGAAAATCCAAAGCGTTTATCTCTAGAATACGTTTTATTTTTAAATATATTTTGTAAGCCAAATTCCGTATTGACTACCAAAAATGTCGTCTTTGTGTCTTCCACTTTTTCTTTTTCTCTCTTATTTCATTCCTCAGAGTTGCAAACCACAAAAAAAGCACAACAGGTTCGATGCTTAAAACTTAGTAATGTTTAATATATATATATATATATATATACTTTTTTAATTTTAATTAATTGTTGTTGTTGTTTTTTCAAAACAGTTTTTCCAACAAAATCCAACTGTATACAAAAAGTATAACCTACTATATAAACTAACCAAACAAAAGGGGAAACAAGAACCCAACCAAACAGGCAAAAGATACAGTGGAAAAATACACATCTTAAACAAAGCCATACTTCATCAGACTTAAACAAAATATATATAAAAAAATGTTTGGTGTATTCCCTAATTTAAGCATGAGTAGTTGTCTTATTCGAATAAATATAAGGGTAGGCTTATTTGTAACGTTTTTAATTATTTAAACCTCTGTCATGTGCTCATGTAAATGGTCAGATGCATGCATCTTCATGCTTGTGAGAAGAATTACTCCGACTGACCTGTTATAACATTCTTATCACCCTCCATTAACTTTAATCTCCAATAAATAGATGTTTAGCCTAATATACCTATCATATGTATTAAGTAAATAAATAAAAAAGTTAAAAACAAATATCTGTATAAATAAATGTGAAAACAAATACATGTGGGATTAAATATAAAATCAACTGAAGACATAACTAACTAACTAAATAAAAGTTAAAATAAATAAAATGTATCTAAATAAATAAATATGGGAAAAAATGCATGTGGGAATAAATATAAAAATAGCCTAATTGAACACAAACAAGGAAACAAATACATACGCATGCAAGAATAAAAAAGTTAAATGCAGAACATAATAACAGAGTAAATTACATGTAATGGTATTCAATTTAATTATTAGTCCTATATTCCTATATTCATTCCCTATTGATTATTTACTTAAGGCACCTTTTTTTAGTAATGCTACTGTGAGGTACTTCTCGCTCGGTGGCAAGAGGAACTTTTAGGGAGGCGCGTGAAGGGCGGAGTTTACGCGAGGAGATCTTTATTGAAAACGCGCCGCGGAACATCAGACAGTCAGTCATTTGAAGAGAGTCGAGTCACTGAATCAACAGGAATGGCTCCGGTATCAGTCAAACGCGTTTTAATCAGCGAAAGCGTCGACCCCTGCTGCAAAACGATTCTGCAGGAGAACGGCATCGAAGTTACGGAGAAGCAGCAGATGACTAAAGAAGAGTTGATTGCAGAGATTCAGGTAAGTTAAGTGATTCTTCAACTGAATGACTCTCAAGTTCAGCAGCAGCTTCACCGGAATATTAAGTGCCTTAATTTGAATCGTCGCCAGCGAATGGCGTCCTCCAAAGAAGCAGCGGTAGTAAAATCAACTCGGTGTGTGTTAAGACGTTGCATGTGAATGTGTGCCAGTTAGATGTGTTGGAAGTTTTTGTGTGTGACTGTCACCCCTCCTCCTCCTGTTCACGAGTCTGATGCAACAGCAGCCTGTGTATCTGCACCATCTGAATTATTTTCTAACTAACCCCAATAAAACCATTGATTTATGTAGACGAAGTATTCTTTTTCGTGCATTGTGCATGTGTTTTTGTACGTTTTTGTTCTATTTTTTATTAATTAGGTATTTGATATTATATGTTGCAATGAAATGCATATCATTTTTCTTTATCAAGAAGGCATGTGCATCCAGGAAAAAAAGCTGAATGCATGTTGACTTGTAATTTATTGTCACTATTCTCATGTCACATGCTTATAATAACAATAACATGCGCATTTTGTTTACATGCCTGAAATGTTTTCCTATTTCTCCCAAGAATTATGATGGTTTAGTTGTCCGATCAGCAACCAAAGTTACTGCTGATGTCATCAATGCTGGCAGCAACTTGAAGATCATTGGACGGGCCGGAACCGGAGTAGACAACGTGGATGTGGATGCAGCGACTAAGAGAGGCGTTATTGTCATGAAGTAATGAAGCATGTTGAGTCTTGCTTTGACCTCAATTCTGTTTGTTTTCAGTGCTAAAGCAGGTTGCACTAGTCAAGCACTCTTCTTACTTCTTTTCATAATGTGATAGTACACTCACATAATAAACTGTCAGCATTTATTGAGTCTTATGCTAACAGCTTAGGAGATGTTAAAGTAATGGTTCACACAATAATTAGTGTTTACTGGAAAGGAACTTACCCTCAGGCCATGCAAGATGTAAATAAGTTTATTTCTTCATGGGAAAAGATTGGGAGAAATAAAGCGTTTTATATCACTTCTTCACCAATGGATCTTCTGCAGTAAATGGGTGCAGCAATAGGCTCTGTGTTGGTAAGAAACAAATCCATCATAAAGGAGTAGTCTGTCATCATTTACTTCTCCTTAAGTTATTCCAAACCTGTAACTAAATAGTTGCTGCTCTCCACTGACTTCTATAACATGGAAAAAAGGGCTATGGAAGTCAATGGTCAGCAGAAGCTGATATAACAATGTGTGGTGGTCACTTGTGGATTAATGTGATGTTTGGACTCTTATTCTGGCAGCACCCATTCTCTGCAGAGGATCAATTGGTCAGCAATGTAATGCAACCTTTGTTCAAATCTAGATCTTGGATGGCCGGAGGGTGAAGAAGTTTTCATCATTTTCATGAACTATTCCTTAAAGTAGAACGGCCAGGAATCTTCCTAAATGCTTTTATTTTGTAATGTGTTTGTTTGTTGTATTTCTATTATTGTTATTTTTTTAGCACTCCGAGTGGAAACACAATCAGTGCTGCTGAGCTCACCTGTGCTCTTTTGATGAGCTTATCAAGGTAAACTGGCAAATTTAATAAAGTACTTCTGTTCATAGTTTTAAAGGTTTTGAGAGAGAGAGAAAAAAATTGTGGGCCTAAAATAGGCTAGAAATTATCTTAAAAAAATAAAAATATAATTTGGTAGAAAAATAAATAATCTCAGTTTTGGACTGAAGGGAAAAAGACCTAACCCCTCTAAGTTCCTATTACTTAATTAAATATTTTACATATTTATCAGAGATTTCTGTTTTTCCTAGACATATTCCACAAGCTGTCATGTCAATGAAGGATGGAAAATGGGATCGGAAAAAGGTACGGGCACATTTTATCCTCTCAATGTCTGTTGGCATTTTGTTACGGACATTGCATTATGGGATAGAGTATTGTATGCACCGTCCCATTGTATATTGTGACAAATCATACAGGTTTTCTACACTTATGCATAAACAGTAGTTCAGAAACCGTCAGAGTTGTGATTCCATAGCCATAGTTTCCCGTCTGTGTTAACCCAGTCATCACTAATCGACTGTGATCACTGAATGTGTTGCTCCTCTTTGTTATGGTAGATGGCTGAGTGCTTTGCTAATGATTTCACAGTTCATGGGCGCAGAGCTGTATGGAAAGGTTCTTGGAATTCTAGGGCTTGGAAGAATCGGCAAAGAGGTGGCGACAAGAATGCAGTCCTTCGGTATGAAGGTAAGGTCATCGTGTCTTAAAAACTGCCGGACTCAAATTGCAAATGCAGTTCAAACATTTTTTTTAATTCTTTCCTGACAGACTATTGGTTACGACCCTATCACCCCTGTGGAGGTTTCTGCGAGCTGGGGTGTGGAGCAGATGTCTCTGGAGGAGCTGTGGCCTCAGTGTGATTATATCACAGTCCACACTCCACTCATGCCTTCCACCACAGGTGCACACAAACAAAACAAAACTTAGTGATGGGTGAAACAAAACTTTGAATCAACTAAACCAATCGCATTGTTCTGAACTCCACATGCTGGTCAAACAAGCATGAAAAACACCTTTTAGGAACAAACTGCACATTCTATTTAAAATCTAATTTATTCATGCAATTAACAAATCCTCTAATACCGTTAAATATAAAATGTCTGTGCAATATGTCTTATTTTATTACATTTTAGGCTTTGTTTCGTTTGTTATACGAATGACTTTCTTTTTATTGTACAAATGTGTTGTTTAAAAATATCTACACATTTATAAAACTGGTTCAAAACGAATTATTTTAATATTTAAAATTTCCATTTTAATTTTAGTTAAAGTTATGGTAATTTTGTTGTTTTGTGTTTGTCATATTTAGTTATTTGTTAAATAACTGTGTATATTTATATGTATGTGTGTGTATGTATACATATATATATATATATATATATTTATTACTCGTTAACGCGAGACTCTTATCGCGCGGTAAAAAAATATCTATTTCTATTCTTTTCTTAATAACTATTTCTGTAAACTTTCGTATATTTAAAGAGCACTTTTTAAAATAAGTAATAGTTTTAAAAGAGTATAAAAAAGGCACATTTTGCACAAAATACCGACTAAAATGCATGTTTGAACTGCTTCAACTAAAAATGTTTACTGTTATTTTGATTTATTAACATGGTTTATGGATATTTTTGTTTTATAAGAAAGCAAATGTAACTCTAGGATTACGATCGGGTTTGTGGTGACACTGACCTCTGGTGGTCTGGTGGGGACATTACAGGCATTGATATGGCCCTTTAAAAATACCCAGTTGGTTTTGTTGGTGCCTAAATGTTATTAATAGTGCATTTTCTGTGTTATTTGCATATCCTTTTCAAGTCTTCAAAATTTTTTTTTTTTAAGATATCTCCATGAGCGGCTGATGCAGCTTCAGGAGGAGGTCAGCCTCCTCAAATCAAACGTCATGAAGTACAAGGTGTTTATTACACACACAGCCACTTTTATATGTTAACAAAAGATTTATTTACATTTAGTTACATTTAAATTCATTCTGTATTCTGATGTTGAGCATGTGCTAATGTGTTTTATTTCAGAGTGCTTTGGAAAGCAAAAAGAACTGTAAAGTCTATGGCAAGTCCAACAGCAGCGCTCTGACGGGAGTCCTCTCTGCTAAACAAGGTACCATACAAGACTTTTACAGAATACAGACAGTAACAATTCAGCTCTTTATTTGTCTTTTTTTAATATACGATTAAAGTATGCTTCTTTAATTAATTTATGATTCTAATAAAGAAAAATACACAGAAGCTAAGCCACAGCTCACATGTTTTCAGTACAAGAGCTGTTGCTGTCAGAGGAGAATGGCTGCAGTCTCCCGGTCACTTCCCAGTCCATCAGTGACCTGAAGTCCCTGGCCACTGCTCTGCTGGAGACCATTCACGAGAAGAACATGGTCATTCAGCATCAACGGCAAACCAACAAGTATGTTTTTCTGTCTGTGCTGCGAAGCACCCAAGGTGCAGTGTTCCTTTTGAATGGTTTATTTATATACTATTATAATTTTTATTAATTTTTATATTTTCAAATTTTCATTTTCATTTTGTTTTTTAGAAATGTTGTAAAATATGCTCTTTTATTATTCATATTTAATATTGTATATAATTATTCATATTTTTATCAGTTTATGTTTTATATGTTACTGTTTAACTTTAATATATTTTATTATTTCGGTTTTATTTCAGTTTAAGTTCTTATTTATTACTACCTTGTAATTCTAGTTAGGCTGAATCAGCTAAAGCAATTTTAGTTATGCTTTAGCTTATTTAATGTAGTTACCGAAGGCAACATAACATTTAGTTTTCCTTCTATTTTGTATATATATATATATATATATATATATTTTTTTTTTTTTTATTTTTTTTTTTTTTATTATTATTATTATTTTTTTATTAAAATAATTGTTTTAATGGTTTTTGTTAATTATTAAAATTCTGCCAAGATGCAAGTTTTTATGGAAGAATATTCTGGACAATTTTCAAAAAGGAATTGCAATTCCATTTGAGTTTTTGCTACATGCAGGTGACAGGCTCGACGTAGAGAGAGTGAAAAAGCAGACTAGGTAATTAAAAATATAGTTATTTAAATAATACAGGCTCATAACTCATCAGGTATTGGAAATGCAGTAGCAAATGCCCCTGTTCATTTGAAATTTGGGAGTACTGTTTGTTCGCAAAAGCAAAAATGCAAACGGTAATGCAAGAATTCAGTTGTGTTTGGATTATGTCATAATTTACGCATCCAGATATGGAAAAATGCAAATGAAAATTGTCTGGAATATACTTCCATACTGAATAGTGTTAAATAGTGAAATGTAGCTGTTGGTTTGAACAGGATCCTGGGTAACCGGGTTGCAGAACTCGAAAGAAAGTTTAAAACATTAGAGGTGTCTGGGTTGTGGAGTCTGCCAGGTAAACATCAAGTCCATTTTTTCTTAATTTTGATTATTTGATTGTAGTTTGGAGTTACACTTTATATTTGTGTAATGGGTGTTTCTTTGTAACTTAAGCCTAGTCCTAGACTAAATGTAATTCTAAGCTTTTTCTACTGAATTAAACTTGCACTGACTGATCTTTGGCTTTGTTATGTCTTAAGATGCACACCAGTAATCTTTTTTTCTAAGGCATGTTTATAAAAATGACTTAAATGTCTTAATTGAACTATGGCCTAGGCTTAGGCTAAGCACTGGATATGAAACCAGCCCAAAATAATAGTACATTATCTTGCTTCCGTTTTTTAAATGACTTTCAATTGCTCTCCCATTTCTGCTTTTCACTCTTTCTTCTCGCCGTCTCTGGAGGCATCACCTACAATGTGTCTCTTGGACTAGGGAGTATGTTTTTTTTTCAATATAGATTTTTGTCTTTTATACCTTTTCTGCACGTTTTTTCGTACCAGTTCTACCTCTGTTACCCTTGTTGTTAACTTGACAAGATACCTTCCGTTTGTTATAGTTGTGTATCTGTTGACTTTTTTACAGGAAGGAAAGCCGTAATTGTCCTGAGTGACTCCCAGCATGTCCAGTCCACCACAGAACAGTCAGTCCATCTGACACCAGACTCAATGGGTAAGTGACTACCTAGTGTACACTAATTGGCACTTTACATCTACTGTATACGGTGCACTTTTGTGTCTCATGGCCTCTTTAAACATTACAGGCAGTTTTTTTTATTTGTGAAAATTTACTTGCAATTTCTCGTGGAAAATAACATTTCACATTTCAGAAAATTGCACAATCACACACAAAAAAGCAACATTTGCAAATGCACATTTTGGGGACATTATCTAAAATTGGATAACCTCATAGGAGTAAAACCACTCATATTATATTTTGGATAAGTTCTGGAAACATTTTCTGAAGGCAACAAATTGCCTCCTTTTACTAAAAATAATGGTGGGAAAGACCTTTTTTTTATTATTATTAAAAATATCTATACTTTTGAAATAAAAAAATAATAACAAAATTGTCGACTCATTCCAGCAGGAGATGAGGAGATAGTTACTGGAGAAGAGGTGACGGAAGACACTGGACTCGGCTCAGATGAGTGTCAAGCCGTGTCAGTCGAGTTGAACCAAAAGAGTGATTATTTCCACCGCACATACTCAACTCTACAGTTCAGTAATCCAGCAGAAAGTATCCTGCCTGAGGAGAGCACACAGTGTAAAACCCTTGCTGGTTGTGACTCTGAGAAACCGGTGTGTCCTCCTGAGAGAGGATCAGAGCAACATGGATGTCAGTCTTTAAACACAGAAGCATCTTTGAAAGATTCAGTAGAGGCTGACGTGGAGATCGATGTTCCTGTTGTTCATATTGAGGAAGACTTTGATAGTCAAGGCGCGTTAGAGGACAGTCGGCCTGTGGCATCAGAGACCTTGAGCAGTCCTGGATCAGATTCAGAACAAAAAGAGCGATCGGTCGAAGAAGAAATGGAGAATGCTTCCCTAAACACAGGTTCTCCTTCTCAAACCTCATCACACCAGGAATGAACCTTCATGATGTTAAAAACTGTGAGAGAAATTCATAAAAACAACCTCCATTCATTTAAAATCCCATCAGTTAAAATAAGTGTTCGGATTCAGAAATGAATAAAAACAAGAACATTTGAATGTCCGAATGAAACCTATTCATCATTCCAATTAAGCTAAAAACAAAGTAAAAAGTTCACCATGAGGCAAGCTGGTAAAACCAGCAAGCTGTGCATTAGAATCAACGTTATAAAGGGTCAATACCTGATGACAGTCAATTTATTTCAGAAGGTTTTTAATAATCTGGGACCATCAAGAATCTCAAATAAAACCGTAGATGTGAAGTCAATATGATGACATTAAACCAGCAAGTTTATTTTTAATAACATTATTATGAAGAGATTATAATTATGAGAACACATTTTTATATATTTTGACTAGTTTAAATACCTTCTAACTGCATCTGGTGTATTTTGTGGACAAATTTGACAAGTTTAACCTTGTCATTTTTTTCTCCATTGCGTATGGAGTATAACATGCGGTTCCTGTTCCACATGCATAAGCTAAAGGTTCCTTTTTCTTAGTTATTGACACTGAATGTCACAATTTCAGCCGTTATTTATTTTATTTATCATATCTTATTTATTATTTGTGACCCTGGACCACAAAACCAGTCTTAAGTCGCTGGGGTATATTTGTAGCAATACCCAAAAATACATTGTATGGGTCAAAATGATTGATTTTTATTTTTTTATCCTTAGGATATTAAGTAAAATCATGTTCCATGAAGGTATTTAGTCAATTTCTTACCAAAAATATATTAAAAGTTACTTTTTGATTAGTAATATGCATTGCTAAGATCATCATTTGAACAACTTTAAAGGTAATTTTCTCAGCATTTAGAATTTTTCTGTACCCTCAGATTCCAGATTTTCACATGGTTGTATCTCAGTCAAATATTGCCCTATCCATCCAAATCTTACATCAATGGGGAGCTTATTTATTCAGCTTTCAGATCATGTTTAAAACTCAATTTCGGAAAATCAACACTTACGACTGGTTTTGTTGTCCAGGGTTACATTTGTGATCTTGATGATTGTAATCCTGTTTGTTCTGTAAAGGTTGGTGTAAAATCATTCTCTGTAGATCACCTAATGTTACACTGTAATATAGTGTAAAATGGGAACAATCATCAGCTTGAAAGCTTAATTAAAATTTAATTATGCACAAAAGGACAGCATCGCTATACACCAGCCATTTAGTTTTACGCTGTGCTGCTATATTATTGAATTATTACTGCGTCGGTTTATTTGGTTTGCGTTGACTTGACTTGTTGGGTGCAGCAAAAATATATTTGTTATGATAGAAGGATTATCTTGTTGTATATCAAGTCCTCGAGTCATTGAAATAAAAAGTATTCACATTCGCCATTGCAAACGTCCTGTTCATCACTCTTGTGAAGCAAAATGGCTAGTAAATCCATCATTAAGAGGTTTTTGAATTCAAACAATTGCTTTCAGTTAAAGTATGAGACATCTATTCATAATACTATGTTCTTCAGTAAAAATGGCATTTCGACTGAATCAGGAGAAAGATATGGACTGAGTAAGCCCTTTACAAGCAAAAACTGTTAAAGGTGCCATAGAATGCATTGAGAGAATATTTTAAATTGTTCTCTGATATGTACATAGAAGGTATGTAGCTT
>JAUCMU010000151.1:20278548-20301080 GCA_032275025.1 Enteromius treurensis
ATGTTATGTCCGTGTACTGAACTGTTATTATTCAACCATGCCAAGGTAAATTCAGTTTTCCATTCTATGGCACCTTTGAAATGGTGCATTTGACATACTACATTTCATGTTTTACAAGGATGACTTTCTCATAATTTTGACTTCATTTCTCAAATTGAAATTTCCATACATCACAATTACAGCTATGTATCTTTAATTTATCACAAATGCACTTTTATTTCTTACAATTGCGAACACGTCATTGCGTGACTTTATATCTCACTGTTCATTTCTTAAATTAAACCCTTTATTGTACTTTGGGGTGGAATCTAATATTTTTCAACTTGCAATAAATCATTTGCCAGAACTAAAAAGATTACAAAGCAATAATATTATTTCACCTATGTCATCTTTGGCTAACGAGCTTCATGATATTCTGCATTTATTAAAATGGTGATACAGCAGGCCTGTGCCATTCTTTCCTTCAGTTCTGCCAAACTTACATTACATTTAGTCATTTAGCAGATGCTGTAATACCAAGGTAACTTCCAAAGCTCTGCATGGCTCTTAACATAATGTTTTTCATTATACACACAACAGTCTACCTGTCTAAAAGGTTACAAACCAAAGATTGCATTAGAGTCAAAATGCCTATTTATGACCTAAAATAGTGGTTCTTATGACTTTTCCAAGTGATTTACTTATTCAGGCGTTAATAGCAACAACAACACTGCCTCAATTCTGCGTAATATTCATATACGCTATTGGATATAATAGAGCTGTCTAGTTAATTATTAGTCATCATTAATACTGTCCCTCAAAGGTTTATTCTCAGCTTATATTCATTTCATTCCTCAGTGCATAATCACGGCTCAAAGAATAAAGGCTTGCAGTTTAATTATTCTGTGTAAATACTTAAAGATGCTTTTACTGCAACAATACAGCCATACTCTAGTTTAAAAAAAAACACAAAAACCTTTATGAAACAGGCTTTGTTATCTAAATTGTGAAATTATGTTTTGTCATTTACTTTAATCATTCATTGTTCTCCTTCTAACAATGGAACCTGGAATGGAATCGTGTAAATTACCGGGAAATTACAGTATGCCTGGAACTCAAAACATTCCACTTGTTTAAAATCCATTGTTGTACCAGCGGCCGAAAAGAAAAGAAAATGTTGAACCCCACCACAACACGCATTCTGAATTTTGCATAAACTCAATAAAACACTTTTAGAAATTCTCCTCGTGCACCTCATTGTCTCAGACGTGTGTTTGAATTATCCGGCTCTAATGTGTTTTTCATTAACACAGCTCTTAAAGACCCTGCGCACTGGTGGGTGTTGTGTTGACCATGTCAAATCCAAGTAGGGAAAGAGAGAGCGAGCAACTAAAAAAAACTTTCTAGTGCCATTTTGTTTTGTGTGCACTGTAATTAACTTGCCAGCAGTAGCACATTAGCGTTGCATTAAGCTCTCAAGAGCGGAGCTCAGGCTCTAGGTAAACAACAGGAGCTTGTGTCGGCCGTGACTTGTGTTGCTTTGGAGACTCGGTGACCCCCATTAGAGCTCTGCCCTCTTCCTGATGCCCACAAAAGCAGGCAGGGCTTTAACTGTCACCCTGGCACCAGTGGGTAATGCCCACCGTTCAGGCTTGGTTAATTATTACGCGTCTCTGATGAGATTGCTTACCGATGTGGCTCATTATATGGAACTTTTGAGCAGGCACATAAAATGCTTCTGATTAGAATTAAGCAAAAGTTAAATGTTACATATTAAGTCTAAACCTTCTTTTTTGATACTTTCTTGATTATGTAACAGAGTGTTTTTAAAGTTTATTTAAAAGATTCCCTTTTATTACGTATGTAATACACATGTTATTAAGTTATTACATGTGATTTACAAATTGTATACAAATTTATAGGTCAATCATATATATATATATAGGTTGGGCAAGTTGTCAATATTTTTGTAGTTTTCATATTTCAAGTCATTTTGTGTTTCATAACTCTTTTAATATTTAAATTGTTTGCTGTAGCTTTTAATTGGGTCACGTTGTAACATGTTTAATTTTTCCTATTTCATTCTTTTCCATTAAAACCCAGCTACTGTAGTTCATAAACTGTTTATATTTCATAGTTTTTTAGATGTTTAAGTATTGCAAAAAAATTATAACCTATTTAATCGCATGCTCTATTTCCATATTTAACAAAATTAACAGCATTTGCTAGAAAATAATGCTTTATATATTAGCCAATCCAATGTTTCATTTCAGCTATATTTTTGTACTATTAAATAATTGTAAACATTTTAAAATTCTTTGTTTTGTAATGTAATTTTTTTTAAAATTAATATTATTTTATGATTATTTCCTTTTATGTAAAGCACTTTTAAATTTCTATTGTGTATTAAATGTGCCAGATAAATAAACTTGCCTTGCTTAACCTTGTTTAAATTAAGTTTAAAAGTCTCTAATGGGCTGTTTATAATGGCAGGTTCCATAATGACAACTTGCCCCATATAACATTTTGGAAAAACACTAAAAACTATAAAGTCTAAGGCAATCTGCTACATTTCCACAGCTGTGACATTTCAAACCTCTGAAAGTAACCTTGAAGCATTTGGGCACCTTCCATTCATCCATCCTTCTCAATATGCACTCATCCATCCATTATTTGTGTCCATTACTCTTCCTCTCCTTTAGTGAACCTTTCATTCGCAGCAGACATGTCACCCCAGACGCGCAGCGGTAGCAGCACCCAGCAGCACCAGCTCTGTGTGTCCTGTCAGGCTGCCGTACAAATTGTGTCAGGAACAATCTGTTGCCGATTTGTCCGTCTCTGGTGGTGTCCAGCCAAGCGGCAGGTCTGCGGCCTCTCTGACCTCAGGTGATGGGACCCACTGCCCTGTCACATGATATTTGTGGATAGACCTGTGCACCGTAGATGTGTTTGTGAAAAAGTGTGTTTGTGTGTATGAACGCTGTAGGCTGTTTGTACAGTAATTAGCTACAGTAGGGAGGAGGTGGTAAAAGTAATTCGAACAGACAAGATTTTTTACACTTGAAAGAGAGATCACACACACAGTCAGGTTTCAAAGTTTCTGTGTTTGGGAGAGACTGACAAACAGTTTGATACCTTTAAGAAGTGCAGTAAATGCTTTGAAAACTAATGCATTTTGATTCCTTGGAAAAATGCTATTTTAGTATTGAAACTTCAGTTTGGTTACATCCACATTTTGCAGTGAGGTCTATAAAGTCATACAGCTGTGTCTTCCATGTTATTCCATAATTGTAAATCTATGTTGAGAATCACTTGGTGTTGCAACAAGAAGTATGGATAGAAAAAAAACATAATATAATGTTGAAATTAACCTGAATTTCCATATGGACAGAAATTCACGAGCAAAAAAACATGCTGCTTATGCATTTGGTATTCTTGGAATACATTTTAGAACGCTTTTTGATGGTTGAACCCACAACTTTGGGGCTGTTACTATATTTCGGTTTAGGAACATTCATTTAACGGCTGTATTTTTTTTTATCGCGCGATAAGAGTCTCGGGTTAATGCAGCATGTTAATATACAGTATATATACACACAAGCACAAAAATAGTATTTCTGAACATGTAGTCCATAATTCATAGTACTGGCCTCATCAGATTTTGAGAAAATGTACAGCCTTCTAAAATAAAATATTCAGTAAATACATTATTTAAATGATTATCAATTAAAAACAATTAATCTATTCGATTCTTTATATTTCATAATCAATGTTTTTTCTCGCATATGGCACATGTGTGTGCTCGAGACGCACCAACCTGATCTCACGGCAATTCGTACATATTTTACGAGGTGGCTAAATCGTACAAATTTGTACGACCTCACTTGTACGAATTCATACGATTTATTCTAAATTGTACGTATTTTATGAGATGCCAATTTGTACGAATGACGTAAACTTAAGTGAGGTCATCAGTTATGTTTTCAGAGCAGAGCAAAACATCTGATATATGGAAAGAGATCCGTGCATTAGTCTGAATGAAGCCAGTTAAAGCTGCCACTGTCTATGATCTCATCAGTAATAATCAAGCGGCAATAATGCAGAGGAAAAATAGAAAAATCTTACTTTTAAATGTATTTTTCAGTAAACTGGTTTCACAGACAAGGATTAAATGCATGTTTGAACTGCTTCAACTGAAAATATCTTGCTCTGACATATCTTCAAATTTTGTAAAAGATGCATTAATATCTTAATTTAACTAATGGCATAAGATAAGCCATGTTTGTGAAACTGGGCCATTGTGTTGATAAATAATAATCTTATTGATTTGAATTGTGAAACCAAGATGGCAGTACTGACAAATAGATATCTCAAATATAATAGGGCTTTACTTTTAGTTATTATTAATGTAGCACACATATTCTGAATGCCTTTGGCAGAATTCAAATGAGCCATTTTAATCTAGATTAATTTAGATTCATTTCAAAATGAATCTAGATTAGTCTAGATTGAAAAAATTAATCTATGCCCACCCCTAATATATAAACATTACACACACACACATATATATATATATATATATATATATAAAAATGTGTATATATAATAATTTATTTGAATTACTAGTACTATTATTATTATATGCAGCTTAATAATTGCACTGCTAGACTGTATTGCAGTTGTTATTTAAATAATTTAGGTTGAATTGCCCCAGTGTAAAATCAAACCTTGTGTTACACAGGTCTCCTAAATGATGCTTCATTTGCTAAGTGTAAGAAGGGTGTGAAGGTGGTGAACTGTGCCCGTGGCGGCATCATTGATGAAGCCGCTCTCCTCCGGGCTCTGGAGTCAGGACAGTGTGGAGGCGCAGGGCTGGATGTGTTTGTGGAGGTCAGGGTTTGTCAGTCTGAGAAAGGCTTTAGCTTCTTTGCTTACATGCAAACATAATACTGAGAATGTCTTTTTGGGCAAGTTCAGGAGCCTCCAAAAGACCGGGCACTGGTGAACCACCCCAATGTGATCAGCTGTCCTCATCTGGGAGCCAGCACTAAAGAAGCACAAGCCCGCTGTGGGAAGGAGATCGCCACACAAATTGTGGACATGGCCACGGGCAAAGCATTAGTGGGAGCTGTGAGTGATGCTTGGTTTTAAAATGTCACAAATGTATTTTTTACTAAAGGGTGTTATTTTTCCCCCCTGTATGTGTTTAGGACATAAATTAATAGCGAAATATTTATATATGTCAAGTAGTTACATGAAAATAAGAATGTTAAATCTGAACAATTATGAACAGTTATCAAATACAGATGTAGCTGTAAAGAATGCACATTTATGTTTTAAGGACAAACGTCAAAGATTCTTCAAGTACATTTTCACCACAGATATTTATCCAAAACTGTTTTCTAAAAACGCAAAGAAATTTCCAGACTCCTATCAAATATCAACTGGAAACATTTGTTTTGCATGTATAATATGTATGTACATTTTTATTATACATATGAAATATTGTGTATGTAGTGATTTTTTTTATTTTATTTTATTTAAAAAAAAAAAAAATTGTTAAAGTATTGTATACAGGATCATTTTCAGTCTAAAATATAGCCTTTGATGCTGATGTGGTGTAAAACGATCACATAAACTATTAAACTGGGGCAGGAGAAAGTATATTAATCTGAAAAAAACTTGAATTACCTACAATTCTAATTTTTATTTGGTTTGTATTATTTAATGTCAGCATTAAATGAAAATTCAGTTTTTCTAAATGCAAATTGATCTTAAGGTGAAAAAATGCATATCTCCTTCTGGTGACACGTACCAGACTTCTCCAGTTATTTAGTCTGGCTGCAAGGTCATATTCAGCTCAGCCTCCATCCAGTGATTAACTGATAAATATAAAACCCAGTCCCTGCCCTGCGTTCTTTTTCTTTTCAAACAATCTGTTTGACTCGGATGTACGTCACAATACGGAAGGAACGATCTCAACTTGAAGTCTTTTTCCATCCTCAGGTGAATGCTCAGGTGTTGGTCAGTTCTTTCTCTCCTGACTCTCATCAGTGGATCCTGCTGGGAGAGTCCATGGGCAGGGTGTTGAAGGCCTGCACCGCTTCTAAACAACCCTACAGTCAGGTCCATGTCACATCACTTGGTAGGCCGAAGAATTCACTCAAATGCAATGTCAAAACTGTAGTCATTCACACACTAAACAAGCTCTTAAAAAACATAACAAGAAATCAGTCCTGTTGCTAGGACAGTATGTACATTTTCTTTTACTGTTGGGAGAAGTCATCTCCACATGATGCAGGACAGGATACACAAGACTTGTATATGTACAGTACATATCAGAGCTTGTTGTCTTTCAAACACATTTTACTGGGTATGAGTAGTTCTACTTTTCTCAAAACTATTGTGTTAATCGTCTTGAAAAGGTTTTTGAACCAGTTAATCCACATTAGGTTTTAGAACTTTGTTTTGATGAAATTAAGAACATCATTACAATGAAATGATAATAGAATGTCAGCAGAACCCCATAGATGTAACTTGCTGGCTGAGAATTTAAATTTAATATTTTAATGAAAGAAGTAAGCTTGTGCATGTTTATGGTTCTCTGGCATGTGGCATGCAAGTAATTTCATTTTAAAATCTTTATATATAAGGCTGCACGCCAAAAATACTAGTTATTTGGTAAATGTTGTGATTTTTAACTGCCCATATGAAATATACAGTAGTCAACATTTGAAGTCGATCAGAACCTTTCATCAAAGTTGTCCTAAAACCAACTTTGAAC
The DNA here is from genome assembly GCA_032275025.1 of Enteromius treurensis. Taxonomy (NCBI): domain Eukaryota; kingdom Metazoa; phylum Chordata; class Actinopteri; order Cypriniformes; family Cyprinidae; genus Enteromius; species Enteromius treurensis. The sequence continues at coordinate 20,285,312 of JAUCMU010000151.1, forward strand.
TTTTTTGATCCACCTCACATGTTGACTACTGTGTATCTGTATTTATGTATGTTTATAAATTCTAAACTCTTTTATCTCAATTAAGTGAGCAACCCCATGTCTTTATATTTTTCCAATCAATTTAATTGTTTGCTTTTCAAACATTTTAAAACCTGTTCTGGTCAAATGGTATTACATTGTATCATTACAATGATGCCATCTTGTGGCAGGACATATAAAAAATACACACTCTTTCATATGTAATGTGAATATAATATGTATTTATTTATTTTTGCTGTTCAGGGGAATCCTTGAAGAAGTCCACTGGGTTTTTAAGCTCAGCAGCTGTAGTTGGTTTGCTCACTGAAGGTCCTCGGAAAGGCCCTAACTTGGTGAATGCGCTGCCTTTAGCAGCAGAGACCGGAATTACAGTAAGACTGCTTTACAAATCCAGAGTTTCCATACTTAAGATGTTAAGTTAACCACCTAGATGGTGCTTGTATTTTATTTTTCCAGCATTGCTCAGTCTAATCTGTCCCTATGTCACTAACCTCCAGGTGCAGACGAATCATAGAGACGATGAGTGTGAGGCGTGTGTGCTGGAGGTCTCTGTGAACGGCAGAAATTATAAGGCTGTTGGCTCGGTGCAGGCCGGGGTTCCTGTGCTGCTGGAGCTGAGTGGAAGTGTGTTTCGACAGCCTGTTCCTCTCACTGGACACCTGCTGTTCTTCAAAGGCGCTAACTCCACTGACCTCCTGCTCTCCGTAACCGGTAAAGGCTGATGCACAAACAGGAATATCTATACTATACAAGTAGTTTATACATGTATTGTATTATATTATACTTTATTGTAAAGCATTTTAAAGCAAAACCAGTCATAGCAAAAGCCAAAAAGACATTGCATGGGTCAAAGTTATCGATTTTTCTTTTATGCCAAAAAACCATTAGGGTATTAAGGAATGAAGATATGTTCTAAATTTCCTACTGTAAATAGATCAAATTTTTGATTTGTAATATAGTAGAATATTGCTAAGAACTTCACCTGGTTAAGAAAATTTTCTCCGTTTTATTATTATTTTTTATTGCACCTTCAGGTTCCACTTTATGGAACTAATGACACTTTAAAGTCTGTGTGACAAAATAGGGCACCGATGGATTGTGGGCAATTTTAGATATTAGAGAGTGCATGGATCCACACTTTAAAAATCGACCTGAAATTGTAGAGTAGACCATCCAGGGACTTTTGGCATACTCTTTGCAACATATTATGCATTGGAGCATACTTATTCTAATCCCACATACTATTTAGGGTGGATAGTATGATCATTGGGACGCAGGGTTGGTTTATTAATGCTTTCCTATCTTTCTCAGGGGTTTTGGCAGCTGCAAGTGTGGAGCTGCATTCCTTCAGTGCTTCTACTGCCGGCAGTGGTGAGCAGTGGTACTGTATGGGCATTTCTTCACTGCTGGGGGACATCGGTACCCTGAAGTCCTTAGTGAAGGAGGCGGCACAGCTCACAGTCTGAATATCTGTCACTAATCCTGATCCGAACCATGTAACATTCCAGAATCTTAAGCTTTAGCCTGAGTTTCATTGCAAGCTGTTGCTCACATTGTTCATAACACTACAATTCCTAAAACAACAGTATCTTATTTTAGTGTTTATTAAAGCCACTGTATTCCAAATATGTGAAAGTGTTTGATTTAAAGCAACAATCGCTTTTTTTGCAGTGGAGTCTCAACAACTCAACAACACGCACACACACTTTAGCTACTTTATATTTACCAAAATATTTTTGTGTAATCTCATACTTGCCCTTTTCCACATGCTTTTCTTTTTAGTCAGACATGATGGATATTTCTGATCATAATACTATATTTTTTTGTCTGTATTACATACACTTTTAAAAAGGCTTGCAATGTCAGATTCTTTCAGAAGGCATAAGTATCCAAAGACACAACCTTCCCATAACATTAGAATACTGTTCACGTAACGTTCACATTCAAAGGCTTATCTTATAAGAAGTTATATGGAGCGTTTTACAGTGGGTATTTTTAGCATTTATTTCTTATATGACCAGAAACTAATGTTACAAAATATTGTTAGCGGTCGTCAGCAAACATTATTTGGATTAATATTTGTTTACCAGAATGCACACCATTTAATTGTTTAGAATTATTAGCAATAACCACAATTCATTTGAAGTCACTTCACAGAAAAATACTTTAAAATCACTTTCATCAAAAAGGAAAAGGAGCTCGCTTCATCGACTGACCCTCACACTGTTTCCATGGTGACCGTGAGTTATTTCTGTCCCTTTACTGTACCCTGTGGACTTAATGGCGAATACACACCAATAATTCACCATGCGTCGCTAAGCTATAAACAAACGCTCATGCGTTCAGAAAACGGTGAAGCGTTTAGAATGGATTAATTATTGGTGTTCGGCCGCCCTTGGTACCGTTTCCCTCAGGCGTTATTATGCAACGGCTTTAATCCTTGTTAGGATTATACGCTCGACACTGCCATGTAAACTGAAACATGAAAACTGCTATTATGTCTCAGCTGATTGAAAAATCAGAATTGCTGCTTTTTGAACATGTATTTACGAGGATGGGATGCCTGTGAACACTGTTTTGGTCACATGGCTGACGGACGCGGCTGTGTTGAATCAGTAGTGGCGGGTGACAGCAGCGAGTCTCCTGCTTTACACCGATACCAAAATAGGAGCTCGACATTCTTCAGTGGCTGACGCTAAATACAGGGGCCACATGTCTGATCTGACCGAGCACAAGACACACTGTTGGGGATAAAACTTCTCCAGAGAAGAAAGGACTATACGGGTCAGGTAAGCTTGTTTCTACATAGGGGCTAGTTGTCACAAACGCTATTACTGTTTGAGGCAGAAGTTTAAATGCATTGATCGTTGCTTTCATCATTGGCCGTGTTATTGTGGTTTGGTTGCAAAATATGACTTCAGTGTATATGAATAAATGCATAAATATATATAGAAATACATAAATGAAAAAGAATATTTTAGCTAGTTGCATAGTCATCTATTCGTTTTTACAGAAAAAAAAAAAAAACTAAAAATACATAGAAACTAGGTTATATAGAGCCTACATATATTATAAAACGTCAATAAATTGAGATTTTTTTTAAACAAAAAGTAAAAACAAAACAAAAATCAAAATATGAAACTGTAATAGTATGATTTTACAGATTACACAATTTAATGATTATTATATAAAATTGCTATGCCAAAACAGTTTCATATTTTGTATGCTACATTTACATTTTACAGTTCTCCCTTTTTTGGTCATGTAAAATTTTACCGTTTACATTTTGCCAAAACGCCTAAATACTTGAATGCCTGGTAAGATGACAAAATAGTAAGTCAACATTTGTAAAAAAATTCAACCAGATTTGTGACTATACAGAAAGTTGCCTTCAATATTAATTATGATAAATATTTATTAACATGAACATGATAAAAATTGTGTTTAAAATATGAATTTTGGTTTAACTGCCTTTGGCTTTGCTGTGTTTATATGTAGAACATTTACAATAGTATTCCTTTAATTGATATATTATCCATCATACATATAGTATATAACATATATTAGTGCTGGTGGGCAATGATTAATCACGATTAATATCACATCTCAAATATAAGTTTTTGTTTATATGTGTGGGTGAATGCATGTGTGAATTTAAGAAAAATATTGTTTATATATCAAACATATATGAATTATATAAACATATACATGTAAGTATTTTCAAATTATATACTGTGTCTTTGAATATACAAAGTACACACACAAATATAAACAAAAACTTTTATTTTGCATGCGATTAATCACAATTAATCATTGCCCGGCCCTAGATAATATAGGTTATAATAATATATTATTTATTTTCTAATATTTGTTTATTAAATTCCTACAACTTCAATGAATTTTCATGGGGGATTATTTAGCATTAAGTTAATTTTGTTAGGACACTTGAAAGCTCATTTGAAAGTCTTCTCTTCCCAGTTGCAATGTCAGGAAAAGTTCAAAGCGGTTACTCTTACGAGTTCTGTGATGCCTCCCACTCCTCCGAGGTGCTGGAAGCTCTTCATGAGTTTCACAGCAGCGGTCTGTTCACGGACGTCGCCCTGCAGTCTTCGTCCGGACAGCTCTTCCACTGCCACAAGGCTGTCCTATCAGCCCGCAGCTCCTATTTCAAGGTAATGTTCACCTTAGACATGAGAGAACGTTTGAACGACACCATCAACCTACCTTGCATAAACAAAGAGATTCTGGGAGCTTTGGTGAGCTACGTCTACACCTCGAAGATCAGCATCACCCAGAACAACGTCCAGAGTCTCCTGGAAGCAGCAGACCTTTTACAGTTCAACTCTCTCAAGAAAGCCTGTGAGAACTTCTTGATTCGTCTGCTGGATGTCGATAACTGCCTCGGGATGCATGCGTTCGCTGAGCTTCACATGTGCTCTGATTTGCAGCGCGAGGCTTTGAGGATCATCCTGAGTCGCTTTGAAGAACTCACACTTCAGGAGGAGTTCCTAGAGGTGGATTTCCAAAAGCTCTTGATGATATTAGCTACAGAAAACCTCAACGTGTGGAAAGAAGCGACTTTATTGGACGCTGTGGTCAAATGGGTCGCCCATGACACGGCTCCTCGGATAGACCGCCTTCAAGAGCTTCTCAACTGCATCCATCTCGACGTGGATGACGCTTACCTCAAAACTGCTTTGGATATAGGCAGACATTGCTCTGAAGACAAACTGCGATCTTCCATAGTCACCTCCTTAAAGCCGAGCAAAGGTTTATCACAGTGCGGCAAAAAACAATCGTGCAGCTTGTATGTTATTGGTGGGTATTACTGGCATCCATTGGGTGAAGTCCAAATGTGGGACCCCTTTTCCAACACGTGGGTTGAGGGCAAAGACATGCCTGATTTTGAAAGAGAGAGTTATAGCGTGGCACTTCTAGGTCCTGATATCTACGTGACTGGAGGATACAGGACACAGACTGTGGATGCTTTAGACACCGTGTGGATTTATAACACAGACTCGGATGAATGGACAGAAGGATGTCCCATGATCACAGCCAGATATTACCACTGCTCCGTGGCTTTACGTGGATGCATATACGTTTTTGGTGGATACACGGCAGGAGCTCCAACACAAGAAACTGAATTCTACGATCCTTTGAAGAAGAGATGGTTTCCTGTGGCTGATATGATACAAGGTTTGAGAATTTCCATTTATTTAAACACAGCTGTTGCATTGTTTTCTTGAGGGAGAAGTTTTGAGACTTTTTTTTTTTTGTACGCATACGCATCTTACACAAAAAAAAAATTATCTTTCAAATATGAAAAATCTTTCCGTTTTGATTTGAAAGGTGTGGGAAATGCAACGGCTTGCGTGGTGAATGACAGAGTCTATGTTACCGGAGGTCATTATGGGTACAGAGGAACCTGCACTTATGAGAAGATTCAGACTTACCGGCCAGATATCAATGAGTGGAGCATCACAACAATATGCCCACATCCAGGTGAGTCACCTACATTTTGCGTTAGATAATCTAAACGGTTCAGATGTATAGGCTACAGCCACCATAGGTTGATTGCTGCCTATTGCTCATCAAGACTCTTAACTTGCAGAGTACGGCCTTTGCTCGGTCTCTTTGAACAATAAGCTTTATCTGGTCGGCGGTCAGACCACCATCATAGACTGCTATGATCCCGAGCGAGATGAGTGGAGACAGATGTGTGCGATGAAGGAGAGAAGGATGGAGTGCGGATCGGCCATTATAAACGGGTGCATCTATGTAGCAGGTGGGTATTCATACTCTAAAGGGACGTATCTGCAGAGTATAGAGAGGTACGACCCTGAGATCGACTGCTGGGAGATTGTGGGAAACCTCCCATCGGCTGCACGCTCACACGGCTGCGTTTGTGTGTTCAGCGTTTGAATTTACCTCACAATCACTGTCTGTGCAGTGGGATCTAAAAGTCTGAGAGCACTTTTATTCATTTAAACATGGAAATGAAGTGTTAAAGAGAATATTTTAAAGTAAAAGGACAATGCTTCTTATGTGGCACTGATTCAGGGTTCCTACAGTACATATGTTCCATTTAAAAGTTCGGTAAGACTTTACAATAAGGTGTCATTTGTTAACATTAGTTAATGTATTAGTTAACATGAATAAATATTGATCAACACATTTATTACAGTCTTTATTTACCTTTGTTAAAGATTATTGATGTCGTCCATCATGGCAACCTGAGTGTGCGTCAAGTCTGAAAAGGAGGGGCCGGGTGAAAAACCCCTCTCCAGTATTTTGAATTTGGACAGCAATACCTAGTTCAACCACAAGACGTCAATTCTACATACGGTTCCGTTAATATTAGTTCATTAAAATCTAGTCATTGTTCATTAATGTTAATTCACATTGCATTAGTAATGTTAACAAACACAACTTGTGAATTTATGAATGCATTAGTAAATGCTGAAATTAACGTTAACTAAGATTAATAAATGTTGTAGTAGAATTGTTTAATCTTTGTTCATGTTAACTAATGAACCTTATTGTAGTTAAGTGTTACCAAAAACTCCATTCTTTCCCAATATGAATTTTTCCATACTATTCCAAACATTTTTGTTGGTTTTTTTAAAAATGTTTTTTTTCCAGACCATAATTAACATCTGAAATTAATTTCAAATTCAGCTGTTAACACGTCAGCTACACATGTATGCCATGTACACATTTTATGAAACCAAAATGATAAAATACAGAATTATTTTTACACAATTTCACACTGACTGCAAACCATGTGGAATATAATTCAAATTACAAGTTCAAATAAAGCCAAATTTGTAATAGTGTCACTTAATAATGTCTATGATTCATTTATTACCTGTTAAAAAATGTTTTAACATTTTTAAATTGTCTTTAAAATCTTATTCCAATCATACTGGAGAACATGGGCGGCAGGTTTTGTCCACATCAAAAGGGAGACAGTTTAATTAAATCACTTGAATTGTTCTCCTGAAAATGTCAGACTTTTGGGCCCTGCTGTATAATTCCAAACTGAGTGTAATGTTGAAATGATATTATATCTGCTCATCGTGTGTCACTAATAATGTGTGAGACATGGTTTGTGTGTTATCTGTGCTGGAATATAAAGAGATGTTTCTAAATATGAACAGCACAAAAGATCACAGCATGTCACTATTTGCACAGGACCTTTTTGTAGAATGCAATATTTGCAGTCTGTATTTATACATTACCTTAGTATTGTTACCTTAGTTTATTTGGATGATTCTGTATCCGTTAGACAGTTGTGAACCCAATATTTTAATATAAGTTTGTGATGTGTAATTTATTGGATTTTATGTTTTTGTAATGTTTATTAATTGTTTCATTATTAAACTGCCAAAAAAATGTGAAAAGCACAACTTTAAATGAAGTTCCAACAAGCATCCTGTGCACAATTTCTGCGGTATCCAACCAAAAAAGATGCAGCATGGTCATTTATAAAATTTATTTTGAAGAACGGTGTATTTTTAGATATACATATATATATAAAACAAATTCCTTTTTGTCATTTATGTTGGAGTAAATCGTATGAAGTCCACTTGAATATCAACCTAAAACAATAAGATAGGAAAAAAAACAACATGTTGCTAGTTTGTCTCTGTAAAGTCTGAGAAAGAGTATCCGTCTACATGTGTAAAGTGCAAGCTTTTTGTGGCATTTTACTCACAGGTTCGTAGCAAAACATTCACTTACCGACTTCTTTTTGTGGAACTTATAAGACGCTGGCAGGTCATATCTGAGCTCTGTGAAGGGATGACATCAGTTGAGGATAAATAACATCACATGATCACATGCTATAAAACTTATTACAACTTGCGGGTTTCTGCATGAGATCTTTTTAGCTTATGGAGGCTGCATATATTTGATAAAGTTATTTGGAAAACAGAAATATAGTAAAATAGTATTAAAGTTTAAAATAGCTGCTTTGTATTTGAATATTGTTTTAAATGTAATTTATTTCTGTGATGTAAAGCTGATTTTTAGCATCATTACTTCAGTCTTCAGTGCCATATGGTAGGGATGGGGGCGATATGGAAAAAGTATATCACGATTTTTTTCTGGGGAAATCACGATTCAATTCTTTTTCAAGTTGTTTTTTTGAAGACTATTTTACAAATTACAGAGGTAGGTGGGGGCGATATGGTAAAAATATCATATTAAGATTTTAAAAAATAAAAATCATCAAAGTAATTCGCCTTTTTATAAAAACAAAGCCTTTCAAGACAGAGAATAAAATAAAGAAGGGCAGATATTTAGGCCAAAATGAGTAAAGATAAAAACTGTTGTCATTTTATCTTTGTTACTCGAATAGATACACATTACAAATAAACATTTGTTTACCACAAAGAAATTAATACAGGTTTGGGACAACATGTAAGTGAGTAAATAATGACACAATTATAATTTTTGAGTGAACTGTCTCTTTAATGACAAGCGGCGGCATGTTTAGTTCTGTGCCTTTAAGAGCTGCATGCATCTAATATACTGACACGTTTTCTCTTGATTGTTTACTTTCTCTTTAGACACAAGCAACTGTGTTTAACGCTGTGTGTTTTGACAGTATTACCACAATCACATGTGACAAATATCTTAGTTCAGTAACTCGGTGCTATTCGACAGGGTTGTAGTGCGCGCGCTTCAGGCACATCCGGACAGCACACATATAAAGTGTTTAATCGGCAAGACTTTAAAGCGGATAATGTACTTTTGTGATATAGTGACTTTTGTGAATAAGTGCAGTGTCCAGTGAGTGTTATTCTACCACTGAGTTAACACTGATGTGAATGTGTGTGGCGTTGTGCAGCATATTGAGACGGAGATGATAAAATAGCACGATACTACTAGGTATCTTTAAAAGCAGATCGTGGAGAAATTATCAAAAATCGCCACCCCTGTCACATGGCCCTTCAGAAATTATTCTAATATGCTGATTTGCAGCTCAGGAAACAATAAAAACTCAAGAACATCTTTCCCAGTGTTTTGAACTATAGTGTGTTTATAACTAAATATTACCTGCAATGACTTCCATCTTAACTTTCCAGTCCTTTGCTTTCTTCTGAATGTGCTGCATGAAAATGCAATTCAGATGTAAGTTTTTCTTATCAATATAATTGAAGTGTTCCAGTAAAATGATGGCATAACATGGCGACTTGCCTCTCGCGTTGAGGTCTTGTGAAGGGAATACACTGCTGTACTTGCCATGGAAATCGCTGTCCGCAGAAACTGCATGTCAATACCTAAAATGTAAGATATGTTTATAGTAACGTGAATCAAGATCAACCAATGGAATATGGGAAACCTGTTCGACAACAGGTATTATTTTAGCAGTTTTGCAAATGCATCAGATTGTATCAACTTGATCACTACATCTTGACTTTAATTAAGATGACTCTTACCCTGGTTGTGCTTGGTGCCAAATGGCGGGTTCATGATGACCGTGTCAAACTTCTTGTAGTACGAGGATCCAATAGAGCAAACATCACACTGGACCATATCAACGTTTGACAGTTCAAAATCCTCAACATTTCCTTTGAATATGTCCAAGGCGTCTTCATCAATGTCAAATCCTACACACAGTCTTTAGTGGAAAGATTACAGTGATGCTGATTCATATATTTTAAAAGAGAGAGTAATTCTATGCCACGGGTGGAGGTATGGAGTTGGTCTTACCCAGCATCAAGCACTGCAGCTCCTATCGATAGCACCCCACATCCACAGCCCAAGTCTGCAACTAGTTTATTCTGTATGTCATCAAATGTGTTGTGAATGGTGTACAACATACAGCCTACAGTAAGAGAGAATAAACAAGAACAACTTGATGGTGTCTTATTCCATAATAATAAAGTATAATAAAACGAACAGGCCACTCAAGGCCATCTGTTCTAGATAAAAGACTCCCAATGTTGAATAAAATTATGAATTAAATATTCATACACCATTTTTATAATGTATAATGCCTACTATTTTTAGCATATGAAACAATATGCATTATGCGACCGTGGCAAAAAGTGTCAATCAGTCTGTCACAGTGTTTCGCATAAACTCATTTGTGCACATTTAATTCATTAAGTGACTACAATGAACCCGTTTGTGCCACATGAAAAGTATCAAGGTAAAAATACAAAGATAAAAACATTTCTCGTAATTTTACATTTGTTTCAGAATTGCAAGTTCACAACAATTCTCACTTTACTTTGCGCAAATTATATAAAAGTGAGCGAGCTCTCTTGAGAAATAATGTCTAAATCTTGTTGCAATTCTAAGGAAAAATGTCAAAATTGTGAGATTTAAGCTTAACTGTAGGAAATATATATTTTCATGTAAAGTTGAAATTGTTATATAATTTAGCAATTCTGTGAAAAAAGGCAGATAAACATGCAAATTTTCTATTGTTAACAAATTTTTATGCTAAATGTTTTAAAACTTTAAAAAAACGAGCAAAAAAAGCGAGTTCTGATCATCTGTCACACTACAAACAAAACGTCAAGACAAGCGTGGTGCATTATGGGATACGCAGTATTTCAGATATGAATACAGAACATTTGCATACTGTGAACAGTTCATACTAACGTTACACGAATCGTAAGAACAGTACGCTAATGTGAATACATAGGAAATTCGCAAACACATCTGACATAAATGAGCAGTATGCAGTAATGCTCACCCGCTATATGCGGACTGGTGGGGTACTGCTCCAGGAGTATTTTGGGCTCCTCAAATCCATCCACCTGTTGAAGGCAGCTTTCTAGCTCTTTGAGCTTCATATCCTCACGGAATAATCAATCCTGCTCGTACCAGTCTGTGTTTCTACAGGTCATGCTAATGTAAATAATGTAAACCTCGACTCTATTAACTGAAGCGCCGAATGATCATGATGTCACGGCCGATCTTGACTCCTAGTGATAACGTTAGTGACTTTCCTCAAGTAGAAAGTTTGCATTGAATCAAATATGAAAACATGTAGTGCACTTGCATGTGTTTTGCTCTTCTTCTTCGTCTTCAAGCTGATCTTGCCAGCTGAGGGTATTAGCGCCATCTGCTGGCTGAATACTGCCACGGCACACAGTCACGCTGTGATATGGGCTGCGTTTCCCTAAAGCATTGCATTGCCTAGATGCTTTTAGCATTAACATCATAACCTTTCCTCTTGTGCATTGAAACATAGTATCAAGGGGTAGAGGTGAAAATATGTCCCTACGAATTGGGACACTACTACTACGACGTTACACGTCGTCTAGCTCCATCAATACACATACCTTTCTATATTAATTTCGCTGTTTTAACAGTAACAATTACTGTTACAATGTGTTATACTATATATGGACAGCAGGAGGTGACAAACTATGCAATGGTTGAATTGGAAGTGTGTGTGACGTCATTGAGGAAAGGAAAGGACGTGACATGTGGCCAGGTATGGTTTCCCATACAAGGAATTTAACCCATCCAAGTGAACACACACAGCAGAGAGAAGTGAACAACCACACACACACACACACCGTGAACACACACCCGGAGCAGTGGGCAGCCATTGCTGCGGCGCCCAGGGAGCAGTTGGGGGAACGGTGCCTTGCTCAAGGGTCTCACCTCAGTCGTGGAATTGAAGGTGGAGAGAGTGCTGGTTATTCAGTAACCCCACCCACAATCCCTGCCGGATCTGGGACTCAAACCCGCGACCTTTGGGTTACAAGCCCAACTCCCTATCCATTAGGCCACGACTGCCCCATGTAAAATTCCATAAACCTGGACTTTTACATAGATATCTGAATTATGCAGCTCATTTTTTTCTTTCTCAAATGCTTATATTTCCTTCATTATTCATCTTTTTTGAAATTCTGAGAGACTACAACAATGAAGGATTTGACGAGCTACCTTGCTACCAGAAATTTCACTTCTTGTCTGTCCTCATGGCAGTAATACAGAGGGACACTGTGTTCTCTGAGAGGACTTTTCCAAAAAGGGAGGAAGGGAGGCTGCTGCATATATCTGGTGGATTAATGTGTAATCTGAAAGGACAGTGCACCCTCCTTTCCATGATTCGTCCTGTTCTGATTGTCCTGTTCTTAACTACCTCCAGCAATTGGGACAATCTCACCATCCTGCAACCTTCATACCTCTCCGAATCTCTCAGGGTTGTTCCCATGACTGCAGCCAGCAATGGTACACATGGAAAATCAATAGTGCTCCTGGTCCCTGCCATACCTTACAGCACCTTAACAAGCTCAAACAGCCTGTTTCTGCTGTTTGATTAGTTTTTCAGCTTCTGTCACCACATTTTATTTGTATACACACAAACAAATATATATATATATATATATTTGTGTGTGTGTGTATGTATTTTCAAGAATGTTACTCAGAAATATGTTTTTCAAATATCTGAAGGTCAAAATGTCACTAATGCAGGTATATTTATTCTAAACATTCAAACTATGCTTAGATCCTAGTCTAAGCTTCTTGATTTTTCATTGTTCGTAAGGTTTTTTTATGTAAAATGCATTTTGCAGCATACCCAAATACAGAGCACTAGAATGTCATTGATCATTATGTATGACCTTGGTTGTTTGGCTGAAATTTCTTGTTCTTACATTGCGTGCGTGTGTGTATATATGTGTGTTTGCCCTTTGCACAAAGGCAAATATATAAATATGGCTACATTTCTGCTGCTTCAAGAGGAAGCACAATCCATAACTGAATAAAAAGTAATATCCTGTACAGCTCTTGTACAGAAACCGCAATAATATCACTTGTATTTACTGTGTTTCAGTAAAATTGCACCGCCCCCCCTCCCATTTTTGGATGCTTTTAAAAATATAATCATTTCTGTGTTTGAGGTTAATCTCAGCCAGGAGGTCAAGCACCAGCAACAATGACACTAGTTGAGCAAGATTATGTTATGAAACTAAGTACAAAACATACAATAGCCATCCTCTTAGATTTACATTTTTTCACAGATGCAATTCACTTAACAGAAATGCAAATATAGCTGTAATTATTTGCCTAAATTTGGACTACATATTCAATGATTCCCATGAGGCAATGCACGGGACATGTTTAATGACTGTAGGGAAGCAATTAGTAGCAGGTCAAAGGTAACAGCAACACTCTCTGACTATTCTAAATGATAGAGACAAACTACTGTATAAACACATTCTCTCAAACACACAAACATTCAGATGTATGGTACGGCACGGGTCAAATTGTGTGTCTGAACTGACAACTATAGCATGAGTATATGTGAGGTTAAGAGATTGTACTTTAAGAAGGGGGTATCTCTGTGGACCTTATTAGAGATGGCCTGTCTCTCTTGCCCTCCTTAACTGGACAGACAGCGTTTCTAAACCTATTCCACATATTTCAGCCATCAGCATTTTAACAGGGTTTCATACCTTCTTTCTGTGCCTCAGAGCATCATCTCGTGTGAGTTGTATAAAGAAAGTCTTGCTCAGCAAATGCATTTTGTTCTTTCAGTGTTACTGCAGTATGTTAAGATATACCCAACAATAATCCTCCAAAAGGAAATGCATACAGTGTTTAATTTGTTAATTTTAATTTGACGTGAAAGTAAGTTCTTAAAGAGAGGCATTCAACATGACAGTTGTATAAGGAAGAATTTTTCACTTGTTATATTCAAATTATTCCGAAAGTGAGTTGTTATTCTCTAGAAAATTGTAAAGCTGAACACAGAGTCAACAAATTGAACTTGCAGACTGGATCATTGAATCTTGTAGTGGATTACTGAATCAATGAGTTGAATTTTTATATTGTAAAACAGCTGAATTTATGATTTAATTACTAAATTTTAATTATTAAAAAATTTAGTTGAACAATGAAGAAGGTGAACTTGTGAATTGAATCACTTAGATAATTAGTGGAACTCGGATCATTCAGTTAGTTGAAAAACAGTCAGTAAGTTGCTCAGAGATCTTTGAGACAGTTTAACAGCGAATCAGTGATTTGAGTTGTTGATTTTTAGCGTTAAGGCAGTTATTTGAGCTTACGAAGTGGATCACTGAATCAGTGAATTGAACTTCAGAACTGGATGTCAGTTGAACTCAAGAAACAGTCAAAATGTTAATAAAAATTAACACAAGATTTATTTTTCACAAAACATTATGATTCATGCTCACTGCAGGCAATTACAGAACCACAAAAAAATCTTAGAAACGATTATTGATTAGTTTATCCTCTGTTTTTGACATTTTTGTCAGCCAAAACGATTTTTGCTTGGTTTATTATGTAACTTAAGGTTCATAATTGGACATCCAGCACAGATGTCCTGCATAAGGAGAATGCCATTATTCTGCTCTCCAAACCCAGACATTAATAGGGAAGAACATTTTTAAATGCCTGCACTAACACAATCTGATAGGACAGACTTCCTCCGCTTCTCCTGCTCTCACCTCCTCCCCAGTGCTCCGCTCAGTCCTTCATTGATGTGACAGAAATGTATCCTCCACCCAGATTGATCTGACTTGGGCTTGAATTTGTGACATTTGCTGAGGCACGAAGCCCACTGGTAATGAAACAACTCCGACAGCAGTCACAGCTGGCTGGGTCCTGTTTGAGACGTAGAATTGCACATTAGGAAAATAACATTATCTCTTCTCTAAGCTCTTGTAGCTGTATCACAGCATGGCAGAATCCAAGTGTTGCAATGCAAGTACTTTAATTATGTGTTTCCATGTGAACTCTCTTGTAGAAAAGATCAGTTTTCTTACATTAAACCTCAAGATGTTCTTTTTTTACCATTTTAATATGTATATGTGTATATATGTGTGTGTGTGTGTGTGTGAGTGCATTGCAAATATACACTGCAGTGTTTTTGCAGGTGCTACTTCCATTAGTGACTCACAAATATGCTCAGGATATAATACAAATTTCATACAAACTGTTTGTTCTGAAACTATTGAACACGCATTGTTTCTTTGTAGTGTCAGAGGTTATTCAGCTTCCTTATACATTAATGATAACTCCGCATTTTCTCTCACATACAGAGAAACCGGATTATGAAATTTAAAGTTATGTCAGGAGGGTCACACTCTTTAGACCGTGAGATCGAACTTTGTCTGCTTCTTATCTCTAATACCCTTATGTTTATAGGCTTTGTGCAGTTTTCAATGGATTTATTTAATGTGTTAGATGAAGGGAATCTCAGCTTTACTGTCTGAAGTGAGAAAGTCTCATCGCCGTAGAGTCTTAATTCATCTTTGTGGGTTTTGCAGTGAATGTTTTATTCATGTGTCTCTGAGGTCCTCAGTAAAACAGTGAGACTAGCCTTTAACGAGCTGCTCAAGTCAATTAATGCTGAATTCTTATACAGTCAGACCCTACACTGAGCTGACACATCCTATATGCCACAACAGCAATTATGTCAACTTTCAACATTGCCACGGAAGGAAATATTGCCTGTTATATTCTCCTTATAGATATGACTTTTTTTTTTTCTTTTTTTTTCCATACAATTGGTGGATTTTTCTTCTGTTTACCCATTAGCATCAGTGTGTTAATGGCTAATCGCTCACCCTCGCTGGCCCTTTTGAGTCATTGAGATGAGAAACTTAAAGCACTAATGCTGTTTGGGACACAGCTGCACACATCAGCAGAAGATTTTTAGGCATCAGGTCTAAAAGCAAACAAACTCTGCAGGCAATAAATATGAGGGCCATTCAGGTCATGGCACTCT
>JAUCMU010000151.1:20301180-20315317 GCA_032275025.1 Enteromius treurensis
TGTCTCATTAGGACAGATGATTGTGTTCTGTGTGGAGTGTGTGGGATCTACTGATAATGTGAACTAGTTTTACCCTCGACTGAAGTTCACATGAGGTGCACAGTGCTAAAATACTCCAT
Source organism: Enteromius treurensis (assembly GCA_032275025.1). Taxonomy (NCBI): domain Eukaryota; kingdom Metazoa; phylum Chordata; class Actinopteri; order Cypriniformes; family Cyprinidae; genus Enteromius; species Enteromius treurensis. The sequence continues at coordinate 20,301,300 of JAUCMU010000151.1, forward strand.
GTGTTTACCATCTTTACCCAACATATCTTCTGTCCTAATGAGACAAAGAAATTAACCACCTAACTAACCACCTTTAGTCTATTTTTGACTTAACGAACTGGAAAAAAATGTGAGAAGTAAGAAACCACATCCTGAACACTTCTGGGAGAAAAAATAAAACAATAATTCGCCTACATCAAGCCGGAAATGCTTTTTTAGTTTAATATTCTCCACCGATTGTTTTATTACTACCTAAACTGGAACCATTCTTTTAGTCTTATTAGCCTTTAGTCTTATTATTCTGTAATATTGTTGGGAATAACCACCAGTGTGCTTTAATTCACACACACACACACACACACACACACACAGATTGGCACACTGATAATAAGTTAAACTAAGTTTAAGGCTGATAATGATTTGGACAGGGCACTAAGAATTAGAGAAGAGTTTGTTTATGCAAAAAGACAGAAGTGAACTGTATTGTTTCAAAAGCACTTTTTCCTGTTTCCATTTCTCAAGACATTAGCTATGCAAACCAGGTTGATGAATGAAATACCGTTGCAATTTTATCTTGGTTAACAACTTGGCAATTAAAAAAAATGGCAATTAATTTAATAAAATGTCTTTATATGCAATATAATTTAGAGGATGAAACCTAATATCTTTACAGTTTACTAACATTAATACTATATTTGTCTGTTTGTGTGTGCATGATGTTGTAATGTTTTTTAGGGTTGTGCTCTTTGAAAGAGGCAAACAGGTTGCTTCACTTCTCTCTGTTTTGTTGCCGAGAGGAAGTAGAGACATTAGTGTAATCATGTCATTGCCTGACCTAGAGCAGACTGATTACTCAAACAGAGTTCAATGTGTGAGAGACTTTATTTACACAGGTGAAGCCAAAACTTTATTTCCTTTTTTTTTTTTTTTTTTTTTTTTAATAATACAAAAAAAAGCAACTTTTAATAAAATAAAATAAAAAATTACACTGAAGACTGGAGTAATGATGCTGAAATTTGAACAAAATCTGAAACTTTAACAAATATTTCTGATTTACTGTAATTTTAAAATCAAATAAAAGCAGCCTTTGTGAGCATAAGATAATTTTACAGACTCCAAAATAAAATAAAAAAAGCAAAAAAAAAAACAAAAACATCTTTATCATGTTCAACTAATTCCTGACAAAATCTGAAGCCTCTGCAGATTGTTTTTCACAGATCATTCTGATACGGACACACAACGTTCAAAGTGCAAGCTTGGCATGCTGCCTCAAACCACAGAAAAACCTTTCACTTTCACACTTTATCATGAGGCAAAAAAGCTTCAGAAATTAAACATACACTCTTATCTATACTTTTACATCTATAATTCTATAAAAACAAAACTTAGCTTTACATGGAAACAATTTTCTTAAAAGGAACAGTTCATTTAAAAATGACAATTCTGTCGTTACTGTATTTTTAACAAAGGGATAAGATGACAAAACAGACTTTCTGACCAAACTATTTCTTTAACAGTTAGGCAAAAGAGGAACAATATGCATTTTAATATTATAAGAGGAGTCGACTACAGAGTCACTGACATTTGCCTTGTGCTTCCAGAGCTATAAACAGATCCCACTCTATATTTCGACATTGTGTCTCTCCCCAACAGGCCTTTCTTAAAGAGAGACATCAGGAGCTGGTTGCGGAATTTCTTTCCAACAAAGGCATACAAAATTGGGTTTATGGCACAGTGGGCAAAAGCCATCACCTGCGTGACGTACAAGGCCACATCTATGCCGTCCCTCAGTTTACATGTTTCCATTACCTGGCCGCCTCGCATCAGGGTGTCTACGACCTCTAGGATATTATTGGGCAGCCAGCAAATGATAAAAGCCAACACGACGGACAGGATGACCTGCATGGCCTTTTGCTTTTGGCTGTTGCGTGTGTGGCAAAGTGTGCACATGGTGAAACCGTAGCAGAACACCATGATGACTAACGGCAGGAAGAATCCCAAAGTGTGGTGGAGAATCCGCACACTCACCCTCCAGTTATCAATGGATTCTGCGGTCAAATTGTCATCGCATATGTACTCCTCCGGAAATCCAGACAAAAAGGCCTCGCGATTCACCATAATGGGCAGGGACAACAGAATGGCACACAGCCACACCAATCCAATCACAATACCAACCAGATGGCGTTTTTGGGTGAGGAATTGGGTTGCTTTCACGATGGCCAGGTAGCGATCGACGCTAATGCATGCCAGGAGGAATACGCAGCAGTAAAATGTGGCTTCCTGCAAGCCTGAAATCAGTTTGCACATAAATGTGCCGAATAACCATTGGCCGGCGTGAATGTAAGCAGCCCAGAATGGCAGAGTCAAGGCAAAGAAGAGGTCAGCGATGGCCAGGTGCATCAGGTAAACATCAGTGGATGTCCTGCGGTTTTCCATGGAGCTCACCACGTAGATCACTACAGTGTTTCCCGGCAAGCTTAGACAGAAGACTATAATGTAAACTAAGACCAAAGCCGTGCTGTTCATATACTGCATGTTGTTTGGGCAGGGAGTCACCAAATCAGGGTATATGAAATCTGGAGTAGTAGTTTCCATTTTTAAGATGATGTTTGACTGCCAACTGTGGGGAGACAACTTTATTAGAGCCAGCATCTTAAGATTTAAATCATTCAAATGATTCATTACAAGTCAAAAGTTTGGACATTTTGTACAATATGCAATTTGTGAAAAACATAAATATACTTGTGTGTTATTTAATAGTTTTTTAAAGGCAGGGTAAACGATTTTTCAAAAATGCTTTAGAAAAGAGAGCTGGGCCCAGTACCAAAACAAACTTGTAGCCAATCAGCAGTAAGGGGCGTGTCTACTTATAGTGTGGAGGAGAGTGTGTTCAGTGAACAGCTGAGCAGAACGACAGAAAGATAAAAAACAAAAGAGAAAAATGTCTGCGGAACGATAAGGCAAGAAGTGGGACCCGTGTAAATATCGTATCAGCAGAGCTGATTGCAGAGCTATCAAAATAGGGATGAGACCGTTTTGGGGTAGGGGCGTGTTTGTTGTGGTGATTTCAAATATCACCATTGGTTTTCAGAAATCGCTTACTCTCCCTTTAAAGGCTTACACCTCTGCAAAATGAACATTTTATCCATCACAATGTTCCAAAGACGAACAGAGCTTTGCGGTTTTGGAACAACTTGGGATAAGTGATTAATGACACAATTTTCACTTTGGGATGGAGTAACTCTTTAATGACTCTCTTAACTGCCTTATGTAGAGTGGAATTAAGCTTGTTTTACACTGCCAAACTTGATAAAGTGTTTGTGCTGCATTAATATTCTTGAAATTTGACAAAATAAAATGTTGCTCTAAATGTTGCTCGACAGCTTGGATATTTGAGTTGACAAAACTTAAATTTAAAGGCAGAATGAACATTTACTTTTTAAATTAAAAAATAATTTTTTTTTTACCCAGATTGCACACAAGATGTCTGTTTAAAATCTCTTCATCTGGAAAGCATCTGCTGTCTAAAAACGTCTGGCAGACATCTTTTAAATATCAGTTTTTTATACATTCTAACATTAACATCTTAAAGACATCTAATAGACCTCTATTTGACATCTAAAAGGAGCCGTCCAATAGATGTATTGTAGATGAGCAAACAACCTAAATAATAAGTCTTGCCGATGTAAATGAATCAACAATCAACAGACTTTGCTTCCTTTGCAACATTCACACTGTCTACACTGACTTACACTGAGTTATGTAATGAAACTTTTGTATTTGTAGACCTGCCTTATATCTGAAATAATTGAATACATGCAACATAAGTTATTTTCTTGTTTATCGCTGTGAAAAAAATCTGTATTGTATACATGAAAGTGCCAAATGACTTTACTAATTCTAAAAGTGCAAAAAGAATAATTGATATGTCTTAAATTCTGACTGGTCTTAAAAGCATAAATCAAAAAGTATACTTAATTCAGTGAAATATTTCACATGAAGTCATAATGACTTATGCATTAAACTTTAATTTAAAAGCTGAACAAACTCCCAATATATTGAGCAAAATTGAATTCTCTTACCGTTGTATTTTCTGTGATTTGACTGATTAACAGCAATTAGGTCTGGCACGCTACGATTTAGGGACCATTCAGTGAAAAATGACTGACTTTTCTGAGAATGACTGAATTGATAACAACTGCTTATTACTATTCTGCCCATCCCTTTCCTTCCTGAGTGAATAATCAAAAAACGAGGTAGAGCAGAGATCTAATCAACACCTTGCTTACTGAAGATAGTCAACCAAAAACATCGCTAAACTTATTGAGACCCAGCACAAAGGGGGAGGGGGATGGGGGGCGTGACTATCTTTCACCTTCAATTAAGATGAATGTGAAAATAGATTTTAAGGATGAAATAGAAAAAAAATCGATTGCCAAATATAGGCTTTCCAGCACTGCTATAAGGCTACTGCTGCAAAAAGAAAAAAAATAATTAATAACAGTCTGATTCACAAAGACATATTTTGGCACTCTTGACACACAAACCTCTAGCACCATGTACTGTATTGTTTTTGTTTGTGTTTCTTTTCTAATACCATTAAATTATCTGTTAAAAGGAATGTGTGTTATGTGTTAGTAAAGAAAATCACAGTAGCATATAGTTTCCATCCTGTTTTGTTATTGCCAAAGATAATTTGCGTAAAAAGCCATCCAACTGGCCTTTTACTGATAAAATGGTGTGCGTGATGACGTCATCCTTAAAAAAAAAAAAAACTCGCATAAGTTTTGGTGTATCGCTACAAAAAATGCCCTTAAGCGGTTTCCATACATAATATCACCTACTGCGCGATCTGTTATTAATCCATTAAAAAAATAAAAATAAAAAACCTTAGCTCATTATTAAGTTATATAGGTCTACATAAAAAAATAACAAGTTTAATGAGTTTTCATGTTTTTGCATACATCATCAAGCAATGGGCTATTCATAAGCAGGTGTATTTTTTAATTTTTATTATTATTATTTTTTTTCGTTACAGAAGCATGACTGTTTTGATTGTGATTTTACACAAATAAAATCAATTTAGATTAGTTATGAATAATGTCTTGTTCTTGAACGAGTAAGCTGTTTCTTTATAAAGGGAAAAAAATCCTGTCAGCGCCGCGCGCAGTAACGCATTAAACAACTCTACACCTATATTATTCTGAACAAAATTAAGCCTAATAAATGTAACTTTCAAAGAATTATAAAGAAACATTAATTTAAGATATTTATGTTTGACCATAATTTTTACCATAATTAAAAAATTTTATGCAATAATATTATGATTTAATGCGCTTTTGAAAGGCTAATTCTGTCATGTGACACTGCATTTATTTGCATTAAAGCCCATTTTTTATTGCGAATTTATGTGCTAAAGTTAAACGGAAAAATACTGTGTCGACATTTGAAAAATTCTATCGATATTTAGCATTTGCATCAAAAATTTGAAGCACTTTTTATTTTTTTGTAAAACTTATTGGATGGAAACCTGGCTGTTGAGTGTGTTTTATATTAAAGTGTGTTTTATAGTTCCTGTATTCATGGTAAAACTGAAAAATTGTGAAATTAGGCCAATTGTGTAAGACATATTAATATGTGGTGGTCTAAAATGTGTTTGTTTCTTGGATATACAAATGTGTAGAATATATACAAATATGTTGGTCTATGGTTTTATTAAATGTTTTTTTTTTGTGAGTGAGCATTGCATAATTCAAAATTGAAACCCAAGCGGGTGTTTTTATATCACTGTATTTTTGAAGGAAACTTGAAATTTTGGATGTCGTTTTCAATGTCTATTAAATTATTGGGTGTGTCTCAATCAGCTCCCTTGTTCAGAAGTAAGGGCAATGATCAGGGAGTCGGCCATTTTAAGGGCTGTCACAATCGCGAAATCCTTCCCACAATGCACCGCAAAAAATAGTGAGCATCAGCACTCACTATGGTCGCTTACCGGAAATAACGTCACATTTCTAAAGCGTGAAACATAAACCACACAAGTAAACGTGATAAATATAATTACACAAAATGGAAGATTTGAAAAGACGAACCGTTTTTTGTTTTTTTTAGAATATTTTAACATACGCCTCCCACTGACAGAGAATGAATTCACATATATGAATTTTAACAACTGATTCTTCACATCATCCTTAGGCAATAAGTACAAAACACACTTTCTTACACAGCACAGAACACAGCATCTTCTCGACATGATGCATACACTGACTAGTGGAAGTGTCTGTGGGCAGATCAGACTTTGTTGGCATTTTGCTGGCATGCAGGGTTATGCAAATATGTTAACAAGTGACGTATATGACTCGTTAAGGCAATTCTGAGAGACAATATCTTTCTTTATTATGCATTAATTTTATTAACAACTTTGCAGACGGTTTACACTGAAGGACAGCTACATTACAATCCATAAATAAGATATTTGTTTCGAAAACCCATATTACCTGCTCTTTAATAATACCTTCTTGGTACAATGCATTTGTAAGAAAAACTTCCACATAAAACATTACAAACCATAATCTCTAGATTCTACTGACCGTTGTACGAATGTCCATTCTGAGGCATCATTGACAAAAGGCGTTTCTCAATGTCAAGGAAGGATCCTCAGAAGCCAGAATTTCGAGGATGCTTCGTCATCGACATCCGTCGAAGGACTGTTCCAATGTCGAAGATCCTCGGAATTTCAACCAAGGACTGAGTCCTTCGAGGGCTTATGAGCAGCGGCCATCATGTTTTCTGTCACAAAGGAGGCAGAGGCGTGCGGATCCATGTGCTGGGAGTTTATTTCGAGTCGGTAGAACAGGGTCAAAACAATGGTAAACAGGATACAAAGGATGAGGCATGAATCAACATACAGGAGTCGAGGAGAATGCAAGGATCAAACACGGAATGGCAAACAAGAAAATAACGCTCGAGATCGGAAAACAGATGTAATCGCAAAACTTTGCAAAGGTGTGGTGATGAGTAACAGGTGTGTGATTAGTCCAGGTGTGTGTGATTAGTCTATGAGTGAAGCATGATGGGAAATCAAGTCCGTGGGAGTAATCCTGTGTTTGCTGGAGGCATGACAACCTTTGCGTGTTCCCTTTAGTTCAGAGTATTGACTTGTAGTGTCTGTGTGTATCACTCTCCTAGTGCTAGCTGTTTTCAAAGCCAGTCTCTAGTTTTCATCGTTCTCGTTTCAGTTCCTTGTTTTCGCAGTTTAATTATTATCTCGTCTGGCCTGTGATCCAGTTGTCAGACCATTGCCCATGAATTTTAAATGAACCCTTTGCCTGTAATTTCAGGCTCTGTTTGCCATTGTCTGGACTTTTGCTCGCATGCTGGATTATCTCTCTTTGCCTCTTCCCCTGGATTACGTTCGTTGCCTGTCTGCTCTCTAGACTGTTCTGCCCAAGCTTTGCCCATTCCTTACCTGTTTGATGTAGTTTTACCCAGCCTGTATTTTGACCATGTCTGTTAACACAGTACAAGCTTGTGATTGGATCTGCACATCTCTCGTCTCATTACAAATTGTATTTTTCTATGCTCAGTGTTGTTTCATAATGTTTCATATGTTTGTAACTTATTTGTAAATCATGGAGTTATTTAGACTGGGTAAAAGGTGGTGAAAGTGATTAATGTGGACTGGCCAGAAGACAGTGAAGTTTGAAAACAATGTTTTCCACCTGAGTTTTTGTTTAAATTGATTTAAAATGTATTACTTTAAAATACATATTGACCTCTGCTGAATATTGTAACTGTTGCAATTCTCTGTATTACTGAAATAATGGGAAGTACTTACACGAATAGTATTTCATAATTGTTTCACCGCAGCAAGTGGGAGCTGTTAAAAACAAAAATATAAAATGAGATTTAATAATTATAAGTAATTAGATAGATTATATAATTATAAGTTTAGATATTAAATATTAATGTATTACATGGCTGCAGTATGTTCTGTTTTCTGCAAACTGACAACCCAGGCTGTCAAAATTGTATTGGGCAAACTGTGTGTGAGCGGAATCCCATAAATAAAAACAGACAGTACTTGTTTTCTAAGTAGAATAACTGGCAGTAGAATTGTTTTTGAGATGAACAAGTATAATAAGTGAACTTAGCCTATATGTGTTTCTTGAATATCGTAAAATTGGAATGTGAATCTTCAATATGTCAGTGGAATAAAAAAGGTAGTCATTTTTAAAGGCATAGTTCACCCAAAAATGAAATTTTCCCCATGATTTATTCACCCTCAAGCCATCCTTGGTCAATATGACTGTCGTCCTTCAGATGAATGCAATCAAAGTTTGTAAGCTTATACGGTATACAAAATGAGTTAATAAAGATGAAGTGACACAAATCATCAAATTAAAAACCATTAAGCATACTCTAAAGAGTGTCTATTGCATTTCTTTACACCACCAATACAAAACAAACTTTTTTTAATTTATTATTTATTTGCATCATTTCACATATATGGACTCAAAAGCAGGTGGCCTCATGTCTTGGAAGGACCTGCACCACTTACCATTAATAATGATGTGGTCGATTTGGTTGATGGTTCTACCATCAGGTGACTTTCATGTGAGCTTGTGGATGTTCTTGTGTGTAAATATAGTCCAACAATAGTTCCACCAGGTTGTTGTTCAAGCAAAAGTCAACAAGGCATTTGCCATTGTTGTCTCTTGTGCCATGGCCATGTGTGCCCATTGCCCTCTCATAGTTAGAGTTGGGGCAGTCGTGGCCTAGGGAGTTGGACTTGTAACCCAAAGGTTGTTGAGTCCCAGCAGATCTCGCTTGCATAAACTTCCCCAAGAAATTAATGAGTGAACATAACTTAAATAAACAGACTATAGCTGGTTCAAAATGCAGCAGTTAGATTCCTCTTATCACATTATAGTCCTCCACGTCCACTGCGTTCTCAAAACTGTATGAAGACAAATGAAGAGCGACTTTCGGGAGCGACAGCCAATAGGAAAGAAGACAATAGTGCTCATGTGATTCTTCTCCTTTCAGCTCCAGCAGTGATGGAGAAGTTAATTCTTGCCAATTCTAAGCAATTGTCCTGTTTTATATGACATACTTACAGTGACATAAATTTAAAAAATGAGGCATGGAAAGGGGTGGCTGATATTTTGGGGATTTTAAGTAGGATTTTAGATAGGATGTAAAATTAGATATGACCTTATTAGATATTATTATTAAACAAAAATGTGTTAAATGTATGACAACAGACAAAATCATAAATGATAGATAGCACATAAACATACCATATTAAAAAAACAACATTAACTGCATTAAAATGAATTGTAACCTGCTTGTCTTTGTTTCTAAAGTTGCTTTGGATGAAAACTTCTCCTAAATGATTAAATGTAAATGTAATGTAGTGTAGACTGTATAGAAACACTACGGTTTACATCAGGCTTCATCAAATCTTACTCTAGAGGTCCAATGCACTGCAAAGTTAAGCTCCAACCCTGATAAAAAACTTACCTACCTGTGAGTTTCTAATGATCCTTATACACTGATTAACATGCTCAGGTGAGTTTGATTAGGGTTAGACCCAAACTCTCCAGTGCATTGGACCTCCAGGGTAAGATTTGATGAAGGTTTGCAATGTATAAAATCTATTTAATTGTTATGTAAACTACCAGTGTTGGGGAAAGTTACTTTTAAAAGTAATGCATTACAATATTTCTGAAGCAAAAGGAGCTGAGACGTGCGGATCCATTTGCAACCTTTTATTGAAACTTGTGGTCAAACAGGCTGAGTAAACACCAGCAAAACAGTGCAGAGGAGACAGAGCAAAATCAATGTCGAGGAATCAGGCAGAAATCGTGGCAGGCAGCAGATAATCAGAAAACCGGTAAACAGTCCAGAATCAAACACGGAAAAAACAAACACAGGAATAAACGCTCTGAAATGAAACACAAAGGGGAATTCAAGAGCTTGCAGTGAGTTCGGGTATAAACCTGGCTGGCTTTTATCCAGGATGGAAGGGGTGTGTTGATGAGAATCAGGAGCTGGGGAGTGAGTGCAAATTACAGACAGGTGTGACTGAGTGAAGTATGATGGGAAATGAAGTTCGAAGAGGTGGAGATATAGATGGGGTGCCTAGCAAATAAAAAAAATTAAAAAGTTTTACGAATAAACCTTAGGCTGAAGAAAAAGTAAATTCACATCTGTAAAGTAGAATACAGGAGAAGAAGGTTCAATACTCTTCAGCAAATAAAAAGTAAATAAATGAAGCACAAAAGTTAGTTTTTTGAAGTCATTTTTGCTTGTAAGTATGGTTGAACTGAATCATCAAAGGTCAGCAGCAAAGACATCATACATCACATTCTGAGTTTATTTTAATTCATTTTGATGAGTACTAAATCTGTTTTTTGAGAGTGATCTGAATTACTACACATGTACATTACCTCTGTATTTCTGATTTCTCTCAACATAGGGTCAGGAGACTTATCAGTCAGTAAATAAGAAAAAAGTTACTCTGTTATATTATTCTAAAATTAAAAAAGTAATGCACTATTTGGAAAAAAGTTATATTACTACATAACTACATCAATGAATGCAATTATATTAATACTGTAGAAATGCAGTGTACGTAAACAAATTTACATTAAAACAATAGCTATGTGTATGTTTGGACTTGGTGTATATTTATATTATATTCAGTCTTTTGACTCCAAAATGTTTGTATTTAGTGGCAATAAATCTGATTCGCTGTCAACAAGGACTTTACTAAGCAACCAGTAATGAAAACCAGCCTCTGGCGACATGCGTGAATGGGGCTTAAAATCTGGATTCTTCCAAGGTTTTTTCCCCCATTCTCTCACGGATGGGGTTTTGGTTCTTGACGCTGTCGGCTCTGGCTTGCTTAGTTGGGGACACCTGATTTCCAGTGATTACCATTGTTTTGATTACAGAGACCGTCTCTGCATTTAATAAATAAATAGTTTAATTCTCGTCATAACCATCACTCTGTTTTTCTATTTGATAATGTTCAGTGCTCGCTACAATCTGTATTGTTAAAAGCGCTATATAAATAAAAGTGATTGATTGATTGATTGATTTGATTTTGCACTGGTTAACTGTATAATAAAGAAACATACAGACTGTACATAAAATGTTTATTTTTTAACTTACAAATGAGCTCAAAAATCAAACAGTACATCCATTATAAATCCTGGAGAGGTTTTTCTGTCATGGCATTTGTTTAAGGCTAACAAACCATTACACCACAAACACTTCATGAGTAAAAAATCTAATATTCCTCCCCCGAAACACTCTTAATTAAATGAGGAGTGACTGTATTGGACTATTTGTTCTTTTTGAAAAAGGAAGAATGTATAAAGCATTTAAAAACCCTTATCTTTACTTAGTTTGCTGTACATCATAGTGTATATTTAATGTGCACAGAATTTCTTAAAATTGAAACTTTTTCTTACTGACCACATACAGACCAGCTGCCTTGACAAAAAAAAAGATTAAAAAAAAACACTATAAAAAGCTTTCGAGTTTTAGCCATATTGCTAACTTCATCCACACACTTCTCCCCAAACCAGCGGCTTAGAATTCTGCAAGTATGCATTTGTGTTTGTAGTAGTATGTGTTTGCTTAATATCTAGTTCATCACTCTTAAGTCTTTATGATATTGTGGCATCTCAGACGAATCAAGATTTTCATTTGTGTTACCATCCGCTAATTAAAGATTGCAAGTTGGATTACTTATAAAAAGCTTCCATTCATGTCCATAATGCAGAATTTACATAAAAAAATATAAAAAAAAACATTATTGTGTGAAAGTTTTCTGATTTGCAATAGGAATCCATGGGAAACTTGTATGATGGATGGCGAAATATTTCCCCACATGTTTTTTGCAATAGGTTTACAAGAACTTACAAACAGAAAGCTTCTTGGTTTGAGGGTGACTTAAATATAGTATGAGATGTGCGTCATACGCTAGACAGTAGACTTTTTAGCACGTAAAATTTCATGGAAATTTCGCTATGACTTTTTGGGTAAGGGGTTTTGTTGAAATCACATGTTCAAAAATCCATAATAGGGGATCTTTAACACAAGCTCAATATATTTTTATGTTTCATACTACAATATCAAATGCATCATTAAAAACCCCTTCAAAAAGTTGTTTATTTGTGACGATTATCCTGATGAACAAAACTTGTCAGAATCATGAACTTTTGATGGCCACATAGCTTATTTTGTGCAATAACTCAAAAAACCCCCCCAAAAAAACAATGAGAAGAGTTTTATAAATAAGTCATCATTACAGCACTCATTTACTTCTCACCCAATCAAGAATTTTGCTCTTTCTGACCAATAGAGGGAGCCAAAACATCATGGCAGTTAGCCATGAAAGTGTTCCAGTTCAAGCAGGCAAGGAAAGGTGCGCTAAATAGCAGTTCTCATATATTGATGTCTATTGTGTAGCTCACAGGAAGCTGGAAGTGGCTTCTGAGGTCAAAGAAGAAGACCTACTAGATCTGGAGACTGAGAACCGCTCCAGAACTCCTCTCCTACGGAGCATCTGCACGAACCTTTTTCTGAACTTCTCTCCCACAAAGGCGTACAACACCGGGTTAACGCAGCAGTGCAGAAGGCCAAGGTTTTCAGTTGCGAACATGGCGATGTCCACCGACATCCGTGTGAAACAGCTGAACGGAAAAACTTTGGCCCTCAGTAGGGTGTCGACCATCGTGGAAACGTGGAAGGGGGTCCAGCAAAGAAGAAAGGCCACAACCACCGCTATGATGACCTTCATGGCTCTCTGCTTCTGGAAACCACGCGTACGCAAGAGCCGTTCCACTGTGATGCTGTAGCAGATCAACATGACCACCAGAGGGAAGAGGAACCCGAGCAGATGCCTCATGATTCGCGTTGCCAGTCGCCACTCGTCGGCGTGATCCGTCTCAAAGCGTTCTGCGCAAACGATCTGCTTGGAACCTTGCTCGTAAAATGCCTCGTTGTAGAACGACGGCAAGGAGAGAACCAAGCCCAAGACCCACACCAATGCGCTGGCCACTCCGCTGCACAGTCTTCTCTGAGCCTTCCGGGACTCCATAGCTCTGACAATAACCATGTAGCGATCCACACTGATGCACACCAGGAACAAAATGCTGGTGTAGAAGTTCACTTCCTTCACTAGGGAAACCAATTTGCATGCAATATCTCCAAACACCCAACCGTGGATCAACGAAACCGCGGAAATTGGCAGAATCAGAGCTAGTAACGTGTCGGCCAACATCAGGTTGAACAAATAGATGTCTGAGGCGGAAAGCGAGTGTTTGTTGGAGGCGATGACCCAGCCTACGATCAGATTCCCAGGAATAGCCATCAGAAAGATGAGCACGTAGAAGACGCAGAAGGCAATGTTGACCGCATCTGTGGTGGTGAAGGAGCAAAGCAACGTCTTCTCATCCACAACAAAATCAGTCATGTTCTGCATATCTGTGTAGTTAAACTCTTCATTGTAGAATTCACTGAAGTCGTCAATATTAAAAGAGCTGTTTGGATCTGTTAGAAAAGTACAAATAGAAATGATTAAAGCAATGTTTAGTAATTTCATTATTACTAGTTGGCCTATAGTTTAGTAGTTTAACTATAGGATGTTTAGGGTTGAGAAGTTTCTGAGAAAAAAAAAGGTTGCACTTTATTTCGATAGTCCATTCATGCATTCTGCTAACTATAAGTAACTTATAATGTCAACTATGTCAACTAATTCTCATTAATTCATAACTAGATGTCTACTAACTCTCAGAGTAGATTGTTAGGGTAGGTTTAGGGTTAGTAGAATAAGTTGCAGGGGCGGATCTAGAAAATTATTCATGGGGAGCCAAGGGAGTGGCATTAAAAATATGAGGGGTGGCAACACTGAAGCAAGCATACTTGCATGGTTTTTGTAGATTCAATGAACGCTATTTTTATTCGGTGTATACACTAGGGTGCACATTTTTACATTGTCCTATTAAAAATGAAATGAAGGCTGA
>JAUCMU010000151.1:20406255-20416566 GCA_032275025.1 Enteromius treurensis
GGAAACAAACAAACTTCTCTAGTATGCGATTAATCGTTTGACAGCACTACCTTGAAATAATAATTTTTATTTCAGTCAGAGGAAAAAACTACATTGAAAGTGCAGACAAAATAATTATGTGTTGTCATATTTTTTCTATATTAAAGTAAAATAAAAATCCAAAAAAATATTATTAGTATAATATCCGCATACGTCCCTGTGCTTAATATCTTGTATTTTATGCCTTAATGCAAGTTTTCACCGCAGCTCCTCTAAGATGTAATCTGGAGTGTTTAAATGAGAAATTTCTATTAATTAGTCAGACGCTAGACACATGTCTCCATTTGTAGACTGTTCAATCCTCTGAATGGCTTGAGGATCAATAGGAGGAGGGGAAAGAGTAATTGGTTTCATCAGTCACTGATGTGATGTTGACATTGCATCTATTTGTATAAGTTGTATTAATGTGCAAAATAGTGATATTGCTTAGGTTTAATGTTATTCTCAGTGTAATATACAGTAAACTGAGCTTAATATATGGAAGTACGAGTAGAAGATGCCTATATAGGGTGTTTCAAATCATTCTCTTACCACATCATATGATGTCATGGTGATGTGCCAGACCTCAACATTCCTGTACCGACATTGTTATGAGTTATGAGAGAGAGTATAAATGAAAAAAACTGAATCTGTCATTTTACTGTGTGCACAGAAAACAAGCCCATGGAAGTTATTCTGGAGGGAGTTGTTCATTTTAAACGGTGAATTGCCCATATGGGACTGAACGAGTGTAACACTGGTTCGTGGTGCTGTATCTATATTATAAAAGTCAGCTCTAGGGTACACACACACACATACAAAATCCAATTTCACTAAGCACAGGCACTCTCACCGTTTATTTATTTATTTTTCACACAGTGTGCTGAGCAAGCTTAATGGATGAAAATGAAAGGCTGTTCCCATTCTTTACCTCATGTCTTTGTTGGTCGATTTTAATTAAACCAACAATTGGGCTAAATTGCATTGATGATGATATTATTGTGTTCAGTATCAGTATATCCTCCTGCACTGCAGCATGACTGTAATATTTCGTATGTTGGTGCAGTGTTTTGGTTGTTGTGGAGTGGTTTATATGCCGTGTAAGCGATTGATGGTTGTACTTGAATTGTTCATGAAAGTTAAGAGTAATACACAGTAATTAGTATAAATGTCCTCTCTTTAAAATGAAACATTTTGCAACTTTTTATATAGTATAATTCAATAATAATACCGCATTATTCCTGCTTCAAACACAAAATCTTTATTTTTATATATTTATTATTGTTATTATTTTTATAGCTTTAATCCATTATTGTTAATAAATTGTAAAAAAAAAAAATATTTTTTATTTATTTTATTAATTTATATATAATAATATCACAAATATATTACTACTAATGCTGTATATTACTACTATATATAATAAATTGCATTCAAAATAAAAGTTTTTGTTTACATATATGCATGTGTACTGTGTGTGTGTAAATATATATATATATATATATATATATATATATAGGCACAGTATATATTTTGAAAATATTTACATGTAGAGTATATATATATATATTTTTTTTTTATTTTTTTTATTTTTTTTTTACTGATATTCACTTTAATATATATATATATATATATATATATATATATAAGACAATGAATTCTAGCATAGAAAAAGCTCATTTACTTTATATAATAAATAAATAAATAATTTAATTATGAGTTGGATTGACTGCAACAGTGCAGGTGTGTGTGTGTGTGTGAGAGAGATTATCAGGTAGATTGACTTATCACTTCAGGGCCTCTTTCCCTTTTACTCTCCTAAACAATGACCATGAAACAATGCAGACTGAGCCCTGTGTCTCTCCTGATTTCCCAGAAAAGCCCTGATTTCGAGGAGTAAACGCTTCTAGGTTTTTTTTCTCGTATCAAACAGGAAGCGTCTCCGATCCCCACCCAGCTGTCTCCTGCCTTTTCATGTCCGAGACTCTCAGAGCTCTTCTGCAGAAAGCCGGGATCACTCAGGCTCAGCGTGTGTTTCATGTCCTGAAGGCAAACGCACTTATCAGCGGAGATGGCGGCGGATCATTTCTCTGCCTGTAATGGAACATAACATAGCTGTCAAAATTGCAATTTTTCCAGTTTTTTGGATGAAAGTTCCCTGGAAAAACAGGATGCAGCAGAGACTCACCCAGGCCGAGGTTATGTATCCACACATTCACAGATTTCCCAGATTTTTTTTCCCCCCTCACTTCTCGTTTCCCTCTCATAAAGCCAACAGAGCAACATCCTCTATGATTTTAGGGCTAGTGCATGAGCGAAGGCTTGGCAGCTGATGGATATCTATCCAGCGACTCCGCTGATGGAAATTTGTTAAGCTACTTTTTGTGAGGAGCTAATTTAATATGGACATCTGGAGTGGGCGGCAGAGTTGTTGAGATGGGGCAAATTTTTACAGTAGGAGGTTATAGGGAACAGGACACAATGGTGGAAACAAGCAGAAAAATACAGATAAAATTAGCTGATCTCACAGCCAGGCCCAGTTTTTTGGGGTTTTGGTGTACTTATCAGCTGGTCTAGCTGGGTTAGGGTTAGCAAGTGAGCATAAAACACAGCTGTATCTAAACTTCTGTCATAAAGAGTATGTATTTCTGTGTTTTTATTGCATGCATTTGAAGGGGTTGCTCCTGTGTAAGCCTGTGAGAATAGACACATGCATTCATTGAGGGTTTTAATTCAAAAGTTCTGCGTAAGCTATTTCTGGTCATATCAGTGTTTGGGGTGCTTTGATTTGTATTTCCAGGAAAGGGCCCTCATTCTGTTTTGTGACATCCTAAATCAACAGCATCAGCTCATTGTGTACATTATGCATACAGCATTGTGCAGATGATATTGGCTGCTGTAGTCTGGCTCTGAACCAGACTCTATATCTCCCGCAGCCAGTCCGGTCCGAAACCACCACTAAATTAGTCACAGTCCGCTCAGCATCCTATCCAAAAACTGTCCTCCCCCTTTGTCTATTCATCTTAGTGTTTCCAAAAAGAGATTCTATAAACTGAATGTCATATGAAGCCTGTTTTCTCTTCTGTCTCGATAAAACAGGCACTCATGCAGAAGATTTAAGGTGTTTGATCGTAGGCACAGGCTGCATCCACTTCCAGCTTTGTAATGTGATAGATGCATGCTGCGTTTAACTGAGAGGAAATTGGTACAGTGGACTATAGCGGCACAATTACTGGATTTCATATGTGACTGATTTGGGATTTTTATAGTTGTGTGAAGTTTTTTTTCTTTATTGTGAGTTTCTTTCAAAATCATGAGTGTATCCCCCACAATTTAGACATTGTTTTTCACTATTCTCAGGAAAAACATCATTATGATATATATACTCTTAAACATCTCCAGGGCCTCAAAACCACCTCAGAATTTAGAGTTAACTTGAAATTCTGCAAGTTTTTTTTAAATGTTAACATTTTAAATTTTTACAAATTAAAATCTTCGCCTCTAAATTTGTCATTTATTCGTATTTGTCATATGGTAACTAAGGCATTGTGGCATCAGCTGTTTCTCCTCTGATCTTCATCTGCTATAAAATCCTTGTCCTTTAAATTGTGTTGTGTTGACATTTAGATTTAAGATACTATATACTGTCAGATATAAATTTTCTCCTGGCTAATATTACTTCATCCACTGCTCTGTTCATATTGCTCCAAAGACAATCATAATGTACCCATCAGATGTGTGTCTGTTGTGATTGTGAAATCCGTTATTCTTAATATTCCTAATGAGGACATTTACTCAGACCGGCAGAAATGTCCCACAGGGTCAAGCGCAAGCCCATTTGTTAGAGCTAGTCAATCTTTATTACGTTACTCCTTCCTGTCCTAACAGGATCTCCCTGGGGTGCTGTACTCCATTTCATGGGCTCATTTTTACATGTCATCCTCCATTGTACCAGTGGGTTAGTTATGGTATTTTGAATCAAAATTATGCCATGGCTGGTTGCAATATTCTCAGTGTATGTAAATTTATATTTATATTTGGGGTGGGCGTAGATCATTTTTTTAATCTAGATTAATTTTGAAATTAGATTATGAGATGAGATTATTAATGAGATTAGTTATGAGATTAATCTAGATTAAAATGACTCATTTTAATTCTGCCAAGTTTTACTGGGGGTCGTTAGAGAATATATTGTTTCTTGGTGATTTTAATCCCGTCCGAATCTGCCATGTCTTTTCTCTCACAAACTCTTTTATAATTCTAGAGTCTGAATGCGATGTCTGTGATATTATTTTTCACAACGCATTTCCTTGAATGTTTTAGCCAACGCGATATGCCGTTTAATATATTATGATACATAAAAGAAAGAAAAAACTGGCTCTTGTAATATCAGTATCAGGTAAGGTTACTCACGTTCATTTCTGCACTTACTGTAACTTCGATTTTTTTTTTTTTATGGCGCTATAAGAGTCTCATGTTAATGCAGCACGTTAACGCCGATAACGGCCCACCACTAATTTATATTGTATATTTATATTCTGCTTAAAGACCCCCATTGTGAACCCCATTTTTCAGAACTTTAAGATAAAAAAATTTAAGTTCATCAATTGCTACAGGATGATTTTTCCTTAGGTAGTTTTGGAGTTTGATATTCTATTCTATTCTATTCTATTCTACTGTTCTTTAGTAATTCCAATGGGAAAAGTTGTTACAAGATGCAGTTTTTTAGTAGTTTTGTAAGCATTTTTAGTAGACACATGTTAGATTTTTATATTTTATTTCTGAAAATAGCCCAAAAAAGAAAATGCAAACTTTATCAGACATCTTTTATCTTTTCATTCTTCTGTCTCTCTTACACGTTCAATGCATTGTTTCAGATTAACATTTCACTTTTCTCCTGTTAATATTGTTAGTAAAACCAATTTATAATAATGAATACTTTTATTTAACAAGGATGTATTAAATTGATCAAAATTTACATTGAGATGGAAATTCTAACCCATTTTATAAATTATTTATATTTTTGAAAATATTATTCAATTGATGTTTTTTATGATGTTTTCTTTAATTAATTTATTTTCTCTTCTGTTCTATTCAGTTCTATTTTTTTTCACTGTCTTTTTCAAGAAATCCAGTAGTTCATATGAGAAAATTTGTTATAAGATGCCTTTTCTTTTTCAATTTCATTTTATATTGTTTGTGAATCTTTATTGAGCTATTATAATATAATATAATATAATATAATATAATATTCATATAATATAATATAATATAATATAATATAATATAATATAATATAATATAATATAATATAATATAATATTCATATAATATAATATAATATAATATAATATAATATTCATATAATATAATATAATATAATATAATATTGATATAATATAATATTGATATGATAAGATTGGAATATGAAATGGTTGGAAGGTGCATTTTCTTCAGTAGGCAGGTTTAATTTGGATTTCAATTGTGAACATCATCACTTACTATCAAGGGTAATTTTGTGATTGGAGATGACCAGAAAGTTACCAGTCATCTGATGTTTACTCACCAATGTTATAATTTGCATTTAGTGCTGCCTGAGTGGTAATATTGGTCTCCAGCAACGATCCCTTGTGTTTCTCTCTCGGTGATGAACACCGTGCACCCCTTCCCAACCCCCTCCGCTCCATGCCCCCTCCTCTTCACTGCTTCTGCAGCATCCAGTGAGTGAGATGCAGCAGCAACCCTTGGTACGTGCTCAGATCAGGGGTACGGGCAACCTCAGGCGAGCGCTGCTCTAAGGGATGCCCCGTTGAAAGACAACCGAGCAAGTGAATGAAGACGGACTGGTAGTTTGACTTTGGATTTGTAGACTGGCTCCTTTTATCCTTGTGACAGGACCGTCATTGAATCAAGTGTGTTGGGATATCATAGAAGGACGTTCAGGATACAAGGTACGGACCAGGATGGCCCGTTTGAACTGGTGCTTGGCAGCTCTTCTCAACTGGGCAAAGTTCCTCTTCTTTTGCTTCTTTCCACTCAAACTGTCCAAGACAGGGAAGGTAAGCCTCGGGTGCTGTTACGAGGACCATTGCTTTTCGTGTTTATCGTTTTAGACTAGTTATTGCATTTCCATGTTTGTTCTTGACCGGATGACACACCATCATCCACAATGACGATCACTAAGAGGACGTGTCGGTTTTTACCGCAGCGACACTTTGCTTGAGTGGATGCCCTTTAATATCTAGAGGTTGTGGTACGTTTGAAATATTGCAGGTTGTAAAATTTCATCTTGAGCTGGCGGGTCGCTTTCACAGCCACTCAATTGATTATCATAACAATGAGCTGCTAGTATGCATGACTGTATTCTTTCTGTTTTGACATTCAGCTTGTGAAGCTCTGTAAAATTAGAAAGTCCTGCCACAAAGGCCTAATGCGCTGATCTGGTATTTTTTACCTCTGTTTGCGTACACTTTAGACATGTGTTAGGATAAATTTCCCATCAGATGGTGCAGTGATGCTCTTTCCAAATTGTACTTTATGTTGATTTTGGTGGTAAATGGATTCGCTCTGTGCTCTCCATTGGATTTAAATGGAAATCTTTGCGGTTCAAATGAGGAATGGTGTGTAGGTATAGCTTCATCTCTCTTTTGGAGCGTTTGACATCTCACATCTTATAACAGGCGGTGTTACCACAAGAAAGGGTTGCTGTAATGGGTAACTTGGCATTCAGAAGCAATAATATTTCAGACATAAACAATTAAATTAATACATATGAACAATTATAATACCACTCACTCTTATCACTTTAATATAAATGGTTTAATATTTTTTTTTTTTGCTAATGCTGATCCTTTTTAAATGCAACGTTGTTGCAGAAACAGCATCTAAAGAAACACTAGATAATGTTACCACAGTGCTATAGGTGCAAACACAGTTCACAAACGGATCAAATGTGTATCTTGATTGCTTTAATAAAGATTCACTCTATTAAGTGGACAATGAATGATCTAGTCCATGCAAGTTGTCTTGCTTAAATATAAAATATCAATGACTAATTGCATAATTGCATATGAGACAATTTGAAACACAAAGCGTATGTTTAAGACAGTATTCATCTTCTCCTACATCGTCTTCAACTGTTGGCACAAAGTGTCCTGACTCTGGCTGGAATGACATTTGCTGGATGACAATCAATGCATGTCAAACAATCACTCAGCATGTATAAAGAGCACTCGATATCTGCGGCGTACAGACCATTGTACCATTTCCACATTGGCTCGAGGCCACCATACAACCACATGCTTATCGTGGCTCCCTGCAGAACCTCTCACAATGATGGCTTTTGGTACAATGCTGAATTTGGTGATCGCTCCTCACGGTCTGGACTCTGCTTGGATATTATGAGACCAGGCTGCTTGGAGAAAGGCCAGAAGCGTCTTTGTGCTTCTATCTGCAGGTCTGGCCACAAATCAAGTGTCTACAAAGGCAAAAGAGACACGGACAAAAGGGTCAGATGTATTTACGAGTGTTCATGCAAGAGTGGCGGATATTACCTGCTATCGGGATAATGAGGCCGTGGTGAACAGGGTCATTAGATTTGTAACATAAAATCTGGTCCAGTTTGCAGATTATTCTAGTCACAATTCACTTCATGGCTTCAATTAAGAACGTACTGTGATGTCATCATATATATACTAATGCATGTTTGGAATGAAAAAGTACCCTTTGGCTATTAAGAAACAAAGTCAGTATGTCCTGCCCGGCTGTCGGTACATAAAGAGAGATGGTGGGCATAATGTGATCTTAGCAGACATTTCTCTTTCACCCTGAAATCAATTATTGGATATTGGCATTTTGATTGCTGTTTTCCTCTGGCGTTTATCATTGGGCAAGATGAAGCACTTTTGCTCTCATTTACCTAATGTCCTTACTGCCCGTAAATTAAACGCCACTCACACGCTTGGCAGAGGGAGACGAGGTCATCTGAGATGGATGTTATGTCCTTAACACCATCTCTAAATGCATTCTTTATTAAAGATGCATGCTGGCCACGAACACAAACTAGAGTTTTGAGAATGACAACTGTGTATAATTTTAGCATTGTAATTATACCGTGGTTTGAGTCCTCTTAATATAGAACAGTGATCAGAATAAAGCACTGCTTTTATTGACAAACATGTCACACACACACACACACACACACACACACACACATATCGTTCATACTTTCATGTATATAGAACATAGATTTTTCTATTTTACATAGAACAAAAAAAGAAAACCTTTAATTATAATAATTTAAGATTATATATAATATTGTGAAATATTATTACAATGTAAAATAATTGTAATATCCATTAAAACATACACACCCACACACACAATATATAAAAATGTTTTATAACACTTTAATGTAATACTAGGCAATATAATGTATTTTGTACATTATTATTGTTAGTCCATACTCATCTCACAAGGTCTTTGAATGAAGCAGACGTTACAGCTTAATACGAACATGTTTGGTCTTGTTTTCTCATTCTTTAAATCATTGTCCTGAGCATATTATGTTACACATTTACTTCCAATGTCAAAGGAAGGAGCTCATCAGGGTGGTGTGAGTAATGTTATTAAGTCATGGAGCACTTTTCATTAGCAATAGCAGTCTGTTATGTATTGGATATCATGTAATTATGTGAGTACGGAGTTCCCACAGTTGCTGTGGATGAGATAACATAACATAACATACCCATGAGCCTCTGACGAGAAGCTGCTGAGGCACTGGTTCCTTTGAAACCATGTAAACAAACACGTTACATAAAGGTTTGACAAGCAGAGAAGCACACTGATCTGACGCCCACAAAAAATACTGATATTCTGACTGACTAGATATTCAGCGTTTTCAAGAAAGATAGTGTTGATAAGTGCAGGGTTTGCTGGTTTGCTTTGGCTCTCGCTGTGGTGGTGTGCAATAGGTCAGAATGACATCAAACCACATGAGGATCTAGAGCCTCGTGTTTTTACTGATAGTCATTGTGTTCTGCTAGGAGGGTGTGTGTGTGTGTGCTCCTTCCAGAAAGACCACTCAGGAAAACGTGCTGTTACACGTGAAGTTAAAGTGGGTGTGTCTTCATTGTTTTCCATGGATGGAAGAGAGGAGCAGATGCTCTGTGTGTGTGTGTGTGTGTGTGCGCGCTGGAGTTATAAAGTAATACTGAGCCAGAGTCGTAAGAGAATAGTCAACAAGTGATGTCACTTCATTTCAAAACACAGTAATTAAAAACATGTCAACTTTTCTGGTTTGTTTTCATTTAATCTTATCCCACCTGTTTTTGTTGAATGAAATTAAAAGTCGACTGCATAGAAAACAATGATTAGGTTAATAGTTTTTACTTGTGTTTCACATGTTTTTACCATGCAGGGTTATTATAGTTGTTGTTAAGTAAAAATAGAACTAACATTTTCTGTTACTTACTCAGCATTAACTGAAATAAAACCATATATATATATATATATATATATAGGCACCCTTTGGCAAATCTGAGCAAAGCTGGCTGTGAAAATAATTCTTCATTGTTTATCCTTTTCATCTTTCATTAAAAAAATTCACAAAACTCTAACCTATCATTGAAGTAAAACAATTGAAAATGGGGAGGAAAACTCATGATGAAATAAATGTTTTTCTCCAATATATGTTGGCCACAATTATTGGCACCCAATTACTGCTACGTCCTTTTCCCAAGATAACAGCTCTCGGTTTTCTCCTGTAATGGCTAAAGAGTTTGGAGAACACCTGATAAGAGAAAAGTGACCATTCCTTCATCCAGTATCTCTCCAGATCCCTCAGAATACCAGCTAACCATGTTGGTTCACCTCTTTAGTTCACCTCACTCAGGGTTCAGGTCAGAGGACTGGGACAGCCATGGCAAAAGCTTCATTTTGTGCTCTGTGACTAATTCTTGTGTTTATTTTAAAGGAACCGTATGTAGAATTGACATCTTGTGGTTGAACTAGGTATTTCAGTCCAAATTCAAAATACTGGAGAGGGTTTTTTCACCCGGCCCCTCCTTTTCAGACTTGACGCACACTCAGGTTGCCATGATGGACGACACCAACAGGAACGAATGCACATGACAATGAATTAAATGAAATGCACTTTTTTCTGCCAAGTAGGCAACCTGGATGACGAAACACTACTGACTTCGTGATTGGGAGATAGTGGAGGGTGGCGCTTCAGACCAAAACAAAACATGACAACATAAACATCAGTTGAGGGCTGCAACTGCGCTTTTTAAA
>JAUCMU010000151.1:20419164-20446710 GCA_032275025.1 Enteromius treurensis
GACTGGCCTGGCCGTTCCCCAGACCTATTTCTTTTCAATTATAAATATGGCTTTTTTGGATAAACCTAAGACACATAAACTAAACCAACACGCATTCACACAGAATATAGTTTTGGACATGATTTCTATAACATGAATATGATACATTTGACTAAGAATAGGTGGGAAGAAACATTTCAAGCAAGAAGATTGAAGCAAAACCATGCTCAAGACGGATATTAAACTATAAGCCATTCAATAGTTATTCAAAATACATATACATTGAGTTATTAACACATGCTAGTTTAAGGTGTTGGTTACATATAATATGCAGTTATGCATATCAGCGATTTAAGTAATTCCGGTTTAGTGTATTTTAAGCCTGGATAGGCGTGAAAAAGTAGTTTTTGTGAAGACCAGAGGTTAAAGGTCTCATCAGGAATTTCAGTCAGATCCATCCAACAAAATATTTAATCATTTTACCATTGGCTGTTCCCATCAAATGTTAAGTGTCTGATGCACTAAATTTAGATCTAGGATGTGTTATTTTAGTGTTCCCTTTATTTTTTTGGAGCAGTGCACATGTATATTCCAAGTCTTCTGAAGTCATACGGTGCTTTGTGAAGACATTATTTACTAATAATCTTTATTTCTGCCAGTTTTTTATGGTTTTATATTTATTGTTTTATGGTGCTGATTTGGAGTTTGATGTCTATAGTCAAAATGAACTGTTATTAAATGGCAAGAGCTGCATTAAAAATTAAACCACAAACACATTAAAACCTGATAGCAAAGTGCTTAGGAATAACATGAGGGTGAGGTTTCATTTTAAAGTGAATTATTCTTTGAAAGTTTGGCGGTTGTATGAGTTCCTCGTGAACAGTATGTGAAAGTTTCTGTGATTTAAAGTCTGTAGCCCCGTCGGCAGAGATCTGGTGTTAGTTTCCTTATCGTGCCTCTGAGCCCAATGTGAATCATTGTAATTGCCACAATTTAGAGTGGCACGCTGTACTTTCTGTAGAGAGATGTAAATTACTCTTTCACTTTGTACAGATGCTGAAGAATGCTGCTATACTTTCCAAATAGCCCTCATTTATTATTCTGCATTGCAAAGTGTGCACTTTTTATTTTCATAAGGATACATGTCACCGAGGCCTGTGAAACAGAACTTTATTTTGGTTTTGATAAACACAGGTTCTGATTGACTCATGAAAACATGCATCCAAGCCATCTCAGTTTTCTTTCGCTGCCTTACATGGCTGCAACAAAAAATATGGTTCTTCTGAACTTGAGCATTTTTTTTTTTGCCATAAAATACCATATTAATACTGTAATAGAATTGGATGCCTGTTTGTGATTTAATCATGTTAGTTTAGTCTTGCGAAATGTTGCTCAAAAGCTGTTTTTACTGAGTCTAAAATTACAGAGCATGAATAAGATTTATGAGATGAGCTGTTGTGCTATGAGCAACAGGATGTCATGGAGATACAAAGTTATTGTCTTTTCAGTATACAAGTTTTCTTTTACGGTTCTTTTCTTTTTTTTTTTTTTGTCAAACATGAAATGACCCCTATAAGGATCATTAAGTCAGATCTTACTGACCTCTGCTACTAATGGATATAAAATTAACATGCACCAGTAAAATAATATAGAACAATCAACTGCCATCTTAAGAACTAACATTTGATTTTTTTTTTACTTTTTTATATATACCATAAAACATATTTTGAAGTTGTAAACATATAAATGGAGCATGTTTTACAAGAAAATTCTATTGTAGTCTTTCTACTTCAAAATACAATGTTCAGTTCATAGTGTGACTTGCCTTTAAATGATTGTTGTTTTAACAATTTCTAAACGTGCGTTCACACCAGACGCGAATGAAGCGTTAAACGTGAGTGATTTACATGTTAAGTCAATGCAAAGACGCGATTCGCGCAAATCGCTCAAGTTGAAAAATCTGAACTTTGCCGAAAATTCACGCCGCGATAACCAATCAGGAGCTTGCTCTAGTAGTGACGTGATTACTTCATAGCAAGCGGAGGCAGAATTCCGAAACTATGGAGGACAAAATCTTTGTCACTGCATGTGGAGGAGCTGTACGACACATCTTTGGACATTTATATAAACTGCAATAAAAATGAAATAAATACTAGATTCATTAAACCAAAGATATACTCAAAACAAAATGTCTAACCACTACAGAGACTGGAAGCGCCTGACAGAAACCCCTCCCATGACGCGAATTCGCCTTAGCTGTGAAGCGAATTTCACGCACGAATGAAGAAAATTCCACGCGCGGATGAAGCGAGTAAACTCAAAATGTACAAGCGTCCAACTACGTGCGAGTAGAGCGATTTATTCGCGCAAGTCGTGTCTGGTGTGACTGTAGCATTAGGAAAGTAAAATGTATGAAATTATTTTATAGCATGTAAAATGTAAGTTACTGTAACTGAGTTAATTCCCAGAAATCAGATGAACTTCCAAACGTATCAGTTCAGTTGGCACTTTCTTATTTTTGTGCCACATCCTTTGGTTGTTACTCTGCTTTTGTTGTGCCAGGAGTGGGGTTTATTTATTTTTGCTTTATACACGTTTAAATTGATATCACCAGAAAATGAATCCCAAATACATTCTTCTCATGCTCACACATGCAGTTTATTACAGTATGGAGAATCTGCAGCCATATATGTAAAGAACTCGAAGGACAACATAATGTTTGTCTGTGAAGAAGAATGATGTAGGGTTTCAGCAGTCAGTCTGTTGACAAGGGCAGCTCTCAGTGTCTCTGCAAACACCAGCTTCAGGTTAAGACACTTCACTTTCAACATCACATTAAGTGAGTAATTTCCTCATCCGGATCCTCCTCTTTGAAATCAAATGCTTTTAGGTTAGACGAGGGATGAGAAGGATGAGAGAACAACAGAGAGAAATTGGAATGCCTGAGGAGAGTTTTTTTTCTCCAAATGAAAAGCAGGTGACCATTACACAGCCGAGTAAGAGGTCACATTCTGACCTTTCTTCCTTTAAAGAGAAAGAGAGAGAGGAAATCGAGTGATGTTGAACTTGTTTTATTCATAACCCTCTGAAGCCATCTTATACTGATTTGTGGAGACATTACTCTCTTTTTGTTAACCAAGGCTGCATTTATTTCATAGTGTG
Source organism: Enteromius treurensis (assembly GCA_032275025.1). Classification (NCBI taxonomy): domain Eukaryota; kingdom Metazoa; phylum Chordata; class Actinopteri; order Cypriniformes; family Cyprinidae; genus Enteromius; species Enteromius treurensis. Next base: position 20,422,306 of record JAUCMU010000151.1, read on the forward strand.
AACTATTGTGAAATATATATTTATATAAATATTCTTTTACATTTTTATATTTTAGTATTTTAAAGATATCATTTATTCCTTGGATGCAAAGCTGAATTTTTAGCATCATTACTTAGAACACCTTCAGAATTCTAATATGCTGATTTGATGCTCAAGAAATTCTTAATATTTTAGTCAGTGCTGAAAACGGTTGGGCTGCTACAGTATATTTTTGTGGGAACTGTTATAGTTTTGTTTATTAATAGAAAGTTCAAAAGAACAAAGTGTTTATTAGAAATAAAAACCTTGATGAAGTTCTTTAGAGTCACTTTTGATGAATTAATGCATCCTTGTTGAATAATAAACTCAACTCAATTAAAAATTAAATTTTAAATCTAAATCTCAATCAACTGGAAATAATACATAATACATAAATTATATTAAAACATTTATACTGAGTCCAATGGTAGTATACATTGTTGCCTTGGTACAAAGGTTTTTAGACTGCTAGAGAACATTTCTCACAGTTGTTTTTACTATTTTCAAAATCTTTAAACTTTCTAATTGATACCTTCCTGTTAAGCCCCATAATTGTGTCTGCAGAGCCTCATGTGTAACTCCAGCTCCCATACAACGATTAAGTGTCTATTCTCAGAGTTTAGAAAGCAGTCAGTTGTCTGTGAGATATTGTAAGAGGTGACAAATAAGTAGCTTGTATTCTTGGCTTGGCAGCCTTGTATAGCTCGTGAACGATGAGACATCAGCCCACTTTTAGGAGCTTTAGATGATGCAGACCTCCAGTGACAGCTAGGACTGTGATGCCCAGGATAGTTCGCAGTTATATCAATTATATTTATTGCATGAAATGTCATCATCACTCCTGACCTAGTTGACTATTGTTGTAGAACTTTATGAATGACAGAAACTCTAATTCTGAGCAGTCCTAATGCACTATAAAGGCATCATTGGCAGCAAGTGAGTGATGGGATATCAGCCTGCTTTAAGGCTTTAAATGATGTAGACTTCCAGTGACTGTCAGGCAACTTTGTGTACAGTATGTTGTTTTGACATTAAATGAAGAACAACTACGAATCTGTGGGGTTTTCTTTTCTTCTTTTTGTAGACTCTGTGTGGGCTTGCCTATCAGTTCTTTTGTGTTCTCAAATGACTAGTTTAAGAATTACTAGAAATGTTATTCTTGGTCTTTGAGACTGATTAGCAAGTGATATTTCACCATGCTTACTGTCGTTTGTAGTAGTTTAAAGTAGTAGGTGGTGATGAATATGTTAGATGATTGTGAATGTAACATCCGGAAGCAAGAGTATAAAAACCTTGATGAATGCCAAAGACTGAATTACAAGTTGGGAAGAATGTGACAAGTCAAGTGAAGCCGGGGCAGTTCCGGCAGTGATGGGGGTTCTGGGCTGTGACATCCCAAATGGAATAATGGCTTCAGCAGATCCTGGGAAGAATGACTTAATCTGGATCCTAAAGAGACTGATCATAAGAACAGCTCAGATACTGATATTCATGTTCCCAGGAACAGAGACTGGCAGAAGACCACCCACAAACACGGGGGAAGAGGGTGAATATACTAGTTGTATGACAATTTTCTGTAGGTATGCACTAAGGCTATCAACCTGATGGATCAAAGAAATTGCGATTTTTAGGATCAACGATGAACTGTTCTTAAATAGGCTGATCAATATCTGCAGACAACCTTTTGTGCATGTTTAGTAATTAAGACTTTGTAGTTAATAAAATGAAATATTACATAAAAGAATAAAAAATAAATAAATAAATATCATATTAGCTATATACTATATATACTATATATATATACTAATCAAAGAACCGGCTTTACTAACGAAATGTGCATGAATTAATCGATGATTAAATCGCCTAGCCCTATTTGTGTGTGGGGAAAATGAATGAGATTTTTCCTCCGCCGTAGTGTGGTGTAATGTAAAGGTTTGTCTGGGATGAGGTAGACGGTCGGTGGATCTGTGCCAGCTGTCTGAGGAGGTTGGATTGAGATGGGAACTGGTTTCCGTCTGTCATCCTAACTTCATCTCTTCTTCCTGAGGAGCCCCGGTGGGATAGACTGATCTCGGTCCAAAACACTGGCCGGGTTAGACCAAATCCCTTTACTACACAAACACACACATCATAATAAATAAGTAAATGAATGTCTGGCTTTGAGTGCCACTAATATAAACATTTAGGCAAAAACGATTCCTTAGATTGCTTGGATAATGCCTAATATAATCCATATGGTAGGGTTTTGTTCCACAGCACTGTTGTATTAGGTTTGTTTGAAATGCTAAAACAATTGTAACCGTTTGACCTTGTGAATGTTTAGATGGAAGTGAGTTGCTCCCCCATCATCAGTCGTTCATGTGTCTATGCAGTTGAAATGTAGGGTTTTGGAAAGAGATGGCAGCCAAGAACATGTCAGTAAACCTGACTGACATGCACAGAGCTGTCTTCTGATTGGCTGAACAATGGCATCCTGCTGTCACAAAGACAGGTGTGATACTTTATAGTATTTAGTTTTTTCTCTTAGATAGTAGGAATGTGAAATATAGCATTACTATATCAGATTTTGAACAATAACATTAATTAGTTCATAAATAAATTATTTTTTTCTTATTGGTCATTTATTACAATAGAATATTGTAATTTTCTTTTTTTGTCTTTGGACTTCTTGAGCAATCAAAGAGATTGCAATAGACTGTTGGCTTAACCCCTTTTCATGGACAAATATCCCAGATGTCCATTGGACTTATGAACTGTTTTATAATTTAAACTGCATTATTATTATTATTAACAAATGGCATATTTTTAAAATAATTATTATCTGTATTTCATATTGTTATGTGTTAAAATTATAATATACAGCTAATTTGAATTTAATTTAATTTAATTTTAATTTAGTTTATATTTAATTTGTAAGAAAATACTACACATTTATAACATGTAATTTATAAGCCATAACATGAAAGTAATTAGTGGCTAATGCAACTTTCTAAAAACTTAATAGTATTTATAAATTATTCATGATATTTGTTTAAAAACAAAATATATGGAACATATGCAAAAAAAAAAAAAAAAAAAGGAAAGTAATATATCTGCTCTTTACTTGGTTTCATTAAATAAAACCAGTATTTTGTTTTATTACAATTTTTTATTTATTTTACTTTATAATTGCATTACCTTGTATTACATTACAAATATAGGAAAGATTTATTGTATCGCCCATTTATTTGTTATGGGCCATAACATAACAGTAATTATCACCATATTCTTCATCCCTATTTACAGCACTTTTAATCTGAATGATTGTGTTTGACAGTCTTTTTTTATTTTTATGACACACGGAGGAAGTTTACCTCTGTTACATTACTTCATTTTTTTTCAGTTCCCAGATTTCACTCTAAAATGCTTTGTTTGACAAATACAACCTGTTTTTTGGATGCCGTTTCCTGAGGATGTTATAGCAGAACTTGATCGGACCCGTGGGTTCTCCCTTACACTTTCAATTCACCGGGTCATTTGCCTTCCCCTCAAATCAATGCAGCATCAGTCCACGGTACTTTAATGCTTCTCTTGTCCTCAGATGCTCTGGGGGCTCGTCCTGTGGTGAGCGAACCCCCTACGGCGCTCCGAACTCTTTAAAGGGCAAAGAGAGTGAGACGTCCTCGCTGTGTTTGTGTGGATGTGGGGTCAGAAAGAGTGGAAGGAAAGGGAGGGGGGCGAGGGCAGAGGTCAGACCCCCTTGCTGAGAAATGTTTTTGTGAGCAGAAGAATTGCAGCGTTGTGAAAGAAAACATTGTGGTGGGATGAGATGGGGGTGGGAGTGCCAAAGAGGCCAGACCTCCTTAAACCAGGTACAAAAAATGGGAAGCTTCAGGGTGTGCTGAAGGGATGCGAGCAGGTTGTGTATTTCTAGGTGGTCTTGAGATGAGTGGGAATGCTGATGAACTGCTTTCCTCCAGGTATTACAGATCTTGATCAGGTGGTGCCAAGAAAGGCATAGCAGGTAGTTTGATGGTGTCAACCACCAAATGAGAAGCCAACTAATCTCTTCATTCACTTCCAAATACCGTATTTTGTTAAAAACAAGGAACATAATCACTGGAGAAGATCCAGATCTTCAGTTCACAGTTTTGGTTACATGTTCCAGAAATCGAAGGATTTGTGTATGGTTCTTAACAGGACGTGTCAATGTGTATAGTTGATCAATAGTCAATTGCTGCAATATAATCAAACTCAGCACTGATTTTTCCAAACGAGCTAATGATGTGAAATTGAGTTTGGCCAAAACATCAAGACTTATGGACTGGTAATGGACTAAAGGGTCTGTTTTGGATTGTTATTCTATCTAGGCAGTTGCTGGTAAACCATGAGGCCTATTGCTTAGAAGTCAATATCGTTAATGTCTATTGCACTGTTTGTGCTGTGCCTCTCAGAAAATAAATTGCACGAATGGTACCTTTTTGAATACAACAGCTTGTCACTGCAGCAGTACCAACAAAGGGACACCTTTGTATCTTCCTAGGATTGGAGGGTTGGAGCAAAGAGCTAAGTCGTAATAACAACGTCAAGTCACTTTGGCTGAAACAAGATTCATAATTTTTCTTTTAACTCTAGATCTATAATGTGAAGAATAAAGGTTGTGTATCACTGAGTTTTTGCTTTTTCTTGTTTTTATTCAATTTATGAAAGCGATGTAAACAGATTATGTTCTATGGTAAAAATATAATAATATAGTATTTTGTATATGTAACTAAATTTACTGTCAATACAAACACTGCATATCTTTAGTCTATGGCTGCATCCATTGGATCGTCCTAAACATAGAAACTTGTGGCTTAAGTAAAATTTCGAGTCTCCCACTTGAAAGACCAACTTTGTGGTGCCATTCATTGAACTTGTAAATACGATCTATCCGATATAACTTGGATGCACCACGTGACCCTCCAGGAATAGAGTTTTGTTTTAAAACTATTTTGTTTTATTTTAGCATAGCATGTATTTAACATATTTTGCAACCCTACCTACTGTAAAACCCCCTAACTGAATAAATCTTGCTTTTTATACACATATACATTGGGGAAATAAGCAAAAACCCAAAACACCATCTAGCAACCACACAGCAACATGTCCCAGCCGTATTTGGTCAGCAGAATAGGAGCGTGGCTTTTGACCGTTACAGTAGGTAAATAAATGTAGGCCCAAAGTTGGACATAGGTCCTGACACTGGAATATGGACACACAGGGACGCTTTTTCCGATCCGTGGACAAACTCCGGCATTGTAGAGTCATGTTTTGCATGGATTAACTCACACACATTTCCAACTCATTGGGTTCATTTGCAGGTGAAGATGTTGTATTTTTGCATTGGTATGGTTGGAGGAAGTGATAGATGTATCAAGTACACTCAAGAGGGTGGATTTTAAGTGTTTGTGTGTGTGTTTAAAGGATTTATGAGCAGACTTTAGGGTGAGTGTATTTGTATAAGGTGAATTTTAAGGGTGACTGTGAGTGTATGTGTGGGTTTTGGAGATTTATGCTAAGCTGTTGTGTTGAGCGTACTATGTTGAGGCAGATACATGAAAATGAGTAATGTTTAACCTTTGAATGATTGGACAGGGAGAATGATATAACGCCATTTGGAGGCCCTTTTTGAGAGCTTTACTGAGCAAATCAAACACCGGTGAAATCCCATACTTGTTTACTCATTAACTTTTGTTTCCTTTATATAGTAGATGTAACAGCATTTGCTATATGGTAACAAGTATTAAGGACTGACTGAATGAACTGTATGTACTGCATGTATGTATGTTTGAATTAATGCATGCATGGATGGATGAATTTCAGGGTGTAAGGAAAATATGGAAAATATTTTAAAAAATCGGAAATAAATTATTATTTTTTATATCTCTTTACTTGGTTACACCACAAGTCATGTTATTAAAACCTTTCTTGAAATTCACGTAAATGTTTATTAAAACCAAATAAAACCATCATGAATAAAAAAAGCATATTGACTTTGTTTACTGTGTATTTAAATGAGATAGAGTAAGTATAGAGTACATATAGAGTATGTACAGAGTAAGTCTGCAAAACGGCTAACACTGAGTTGGTGCACAATTGGGAGCGATTTTGGAAAATGTGTGTCTCTGTTTCTGTCTGCAGGAGTAGTCTTTGTAAGGTGGCCGTAATACATTAGGAATGTGTGTGCATGGTGGAGACGGGCCTGCTGGGGCTCTGCACTCCGATCCGCTGTAGCACGCTGTTTTTCAGAGAAGGTGTTTAAGTAACCACTGCTGTAATTTCCCATCACTTAAGGGCAGATCTGAATACCCTGCAATGACTTCATTCACATTGTTAATTTACAGATTAAACGCTAAGAGGATTGTAGGTGAATGGCTGTATTTACCACGCCTCACCGGACGCCTACAGACACTTTCCCATGATGCTTGGTGGGGTTTTCACACGGAGAGACCAATGCTTTCTATACTGCACTAGGACATAAAAACCTAACGCCTTAACAAATGACCCAATGTTTTTCGAGTTGCAGGCTCACATTTCAGCCCCATTCTTAAAAGTATATGAATGTTGTTGCATTATATAACACTGTAATGCTCAAACCAAACACATGTTTGAAGGAACGTTACCGTACTATTTGTGCACTGTGTAGTACAGTATCCATCAGTGCAAAGTGCTCAGTTCAGTACAATTTAATTATTTAATTTTTTTTAAATAAATGTGCAAAATATTAAGATAACACAGTGCCACTTGCTGCATTAAAAATGCAATTTGATGGTTATGTTATAATGGGGCATACTGCTATTTGGAAAAAAAAACATAAAACATAAAGAAATTAGACATAAAAATCTATTATTTCAATTAGAGGTATACATTAACAGAAATGTTATAATACTATTAATATAATACAATAATAAAATGTGAATCTATTATATAATTTTAATAGTACCTTATACTAATTTAGCTCTTTTTAGTTAAACTTGTGAACATAAAATCTTTGTTTTTATTGATAAATACGTAAATATATACACACATACACACTGCAATTAGTAATTAGTTTTCTATTTTATTCCAAATATATCTAACATCTAGCTTTTTTTTGTGACTTTCAGACATTTTAAGTGTGACTAAAATGTCCAAAAATCTTTTAGAACTCATACTTGCTTCTCTCCTGAGCAGAGTTAGTTTTTGATGGAAACACACCTCCTTTCCTGCCTCAGAGCTGATGGCCGTGTGCCCGGTCTGTGTCTGGTTGAGCTGAAAGGATGGAGAGAAAGTGAATGTGTGTCAGAACCAGTGAGAGACAGAATGAAAAGAGTGGTCTGGACCTGCTGGATGAAGCTTTCTTTAAATAAAATAAGGTCTTTGAAGCAGGCACATTGATACCTATGGCTCAGTTAAGGAATAGTTTACTTAGAAATCAGCTTCCCATTGTATTTCATGGAACAACACTTCCTGTTTATGTCCTGTCCCGCTGCAGCTCTGTGAGAATAGAATGTTATCTTTCTCCTCCAGCACCTCTAGGAAACTTCTTCCCTTGCATCAAGTTCAAAGCAAGCCATCAAAGAGAATCACAGGTGGCTTAACAGCAGCGTCTCTCTCACACACACCACCATCTGGAATCATTGTTGTCCTGTAGTAACCGCATCTGAGACCAGGTGCTGCTGAAGCTCATAGTAGTACACTCGTGGGAAAAACTTTCTGCATGCAGAGGAGAGTCTGACGCACCAAAGGTGACAGCCACAGATAAGGCTTGTTACACAATTGTGTGTATTGACCATAAAGTTAACTAATAGTTTTTGTAAATGATCAGTTTAAATCTTATTTGCTATACTACAGGTATATAGATATATTGGATATGTTCAGAAAGAGCTGGGCAGGCCATTCCACCAGCAGGGAACAGTTAAAGGAGAGTGACCATACATGCCATTTTCCCAGGACACATCCTGGCCGGGATTCCTATATTACTTTGGTTCAAAGTACCTCCAGAGCGTCTTTAAAACAGAAGGAACTGATGTCATACTCCAGGGTTTCTCGAATCTTACCCTGGAGGTCAAAGGACTGCAGAGTATAGCTCTAACCCCAATCAAACATACCTGAGCATGCTAATCAGTGTCTTAATAGAAAATTACAGGTAGGTTTTATCTGGCTTGGAGCTATACTCTTGCAGTGCATTGGACCTCCAGGGTAAGATTTGCGAAACCCTGTCATACACCGTCTGCAGAGGCAAACAAAGCCAAAACCTAGGTTTTTTAGGCAATATAGAAATCATAGCCAGGACGCATCCTGGGAAAATGGCATGTATGGTCACCCTAAGTTAAAATGAAACTCTGTGATTTTGTACTTTTTGGGATGATACTATAATACGCCATTCACTTGGAGAATGCAAGCTTCTGGAAGGCACATGAGTCTGAATTAGTGGCGCAGTGGCTAATCAGTCAACAATCAGTAGCATCACTGCCTGAAGTTTTATAAAAGCAGCTATTGGTAGCCAGTGCAAGTTGATAAACAGAGGTGTGACATACATTATTTTTGGCTTGTTAAAGACTAATCTTGCAGCCACATTCTGGATTAGTTTTGATAGAAGTGGCTGAAAGACCTGTCAAGAAAGCATTGCAATACTCCAGGCTGGACAGAACAAGAGCTTGATTGAGCTGAGTGTCATCAACATAGCAGCGATATGAAAAGCCATGTTTTTAAAAGACAGAACCTATTGTTATGCCATGTAGACATAGAAGAGAAGTGGTCCAATAACTAAGCCTTGAGGCATCCCAGTAGCTAGATGTTGTGACTTGGACACCTCACCCCTCCAAAATACCTTGAAGGACCTAACAGGTACAGTAGAAGGTAGGAGTGCAGTTCCTTGAGATACCCTTTGCCAATAGAGTTGAGAGGACGATCTGGAGGTTTACTGATTACATATATGTACATATACATTGGTTTTTCAAGGTTGGTTTTTTAGGTTTATTTTATGTGCATTTTGTCTTTGTTCTTGCAGATTTATTTTCACTTGCATATTTATTAACATGCAGCTTTGAAAGGCTGAAAAAATATGTTTCAAATATGTTTCAGTGATATGGTCCTATGGACAGCTATCAGTGTCTGATCACCTGTTGCTTCTCCTCTGAAATTCTTAATCAGTCACGAAACGACTGGTCTGCATGCTGCTGTCTGGAGCCCATCATGCTCTGTTTCGTCTGTGTGGTGATCCGCCCCACCTCTTCCTCTCTCTGGGGTGAGAGGCTGTATTGTCTGCTGTATGGATTGGTCGCCTGAATGAGGCTGAGTGCCTTTCCCAGGGGCTTAGCGTCTCGGCGAGGGTGCTGTGTATACAGTTACGCAGGCCATGGGAGATGATGTGTGCCCAGCTTCGGGGGCTCGCCCTTTGTGCCCATCTGAGTGAGATGAACCATTTGAAAGGCTGGCAGTGTTTGGGGTGATGGGATTGAGTAATTCGCAACCCCGTGTGTTTCAAAAGACTGTGGAGGTTAGCCAGCCCTCCCCATGATTCCTGCATCCCCAACCACAACGTTCCTCGACAATAACCCATATCCCAGAGCACCCTCATTGTCCTGAAACAATTGCGTAACAGCTGAGCCTGGCCGTATTGTTTTGGGGATATGTTTACGTGTGTATTTTCAAAGTAAACAAGGGAGTATCAGTAGAGGAGTGTGTTATATTTGTGGGCCAAGGCTCTTTCTGTCTAATTCAGTCCAGCCTCTTGGAGTTGTGTGAATAAAAGCTCACAGGATCCCGTCTCACTGTCAGGAGCGTAGACTACTCCAATTCTCTGCTCTCATGAGTGAGACATTTTCTTGTCTGTCCTTTCTCCATATGTCCTTTGGCTAAATCAGTTTACGTACAAATGCATGTACATACAAAACAGTATCAATGGACGAAAGTGTGTTGAGTTCTGGTAAAAAAAAAAAAAAAAAATGTTTTCTGATTCGTTTTTGGCATTATTTATTTACATTATGATTTGCTCCAAATCATTTTTTCCCTTCCTGCAATTTGTTACATTGAAATTGACCATTGTTGATGATACATGCGCTTTGGCAGAAGCATATTAGTCAATTTTCCCTTCAATAGAGTACCAAGTATTATACAGGCTAATATTTTCAGTATTGCTATCAGTAAGTTGACTGATATTATTGATAAGACTGATTAGTTGACTGTTGACTGATATATTATTATTATTAAATCATTAATATTGTTTTATTTTTAATTTATAAACAATTTAGAACATATTGTATTTATTCTTATTAATATTATTTTTATTAGCATTATTTACCAAAGCATCAACAACAACAACAATACTACTCTTTACTTATATTTTAATACTGGATGGCTCTGTCTTTCTTTTTGAATCTAGTGTTCAGAGGAGTGGATGGAGAAATAGTTTGTCTCCTACGCAGCTATTTGCTAACACGGTTCATTTTTTCTACCTCGTACAGTACATGCAGTTTCTTTTTCATTACGTTCTTCTTTTCCATCATCAGCATCAGTATCTGTAGTATTGACATTTCAGGACTGTATGGCTGCGGAGGTTTTGGCTTGTAACAAAAAACATCATATGGATTACTACTTTTTGTTCATTTTTGATTCTTGAAAACGAAAAATGTTCAAAAACTCTCCTTTGGTTTTTTCCACACACTCGCTAAAAACAATGTGCAGATTTGAAACAACATGAGGGTGAGTAAATGATGAACGTTGTCTTCAATAGTTGTTTTAACTGAGCTGTACATACAAACAGTTGACAAACTGCAGTCTGTAGAGTATCTGTATGTGTAGATTGTGATGGTATCATCCAGTATCTGTTAAAGACTTATGGATCTCAGACTGGGGCTCCTGCCCGGTGCATTGATTGTTTCTGGCTAATTAGATTAGTCTAATCACATTAAGTTGGTGCCGAGGCACCTCCTGACGGAGGAATATAAATGAGACCGTGTCATTGTTGGCACGTAGCCATCAATGTCACACCGTCCCATGGAGTTTCGTTCTTCAGATAAACCATCTTTGTTCGGCTTGTCCAGATCATCTCTTGGGAGAAGACGGCAAGAAATGAACCCTTAAGTATGACTACAGCATTGCTTTCCATTGAGAATCATAAAGACGTTAAAAATGTTACAGAATTGAGATTATCTGGCATTATAATGTTTACAGAACTGATACAGATTCCACAGATGTCTTGACTGTGGCGTCAAACCTTTGAGAATTAGACTAGGATTTCCTTAACAAGTCTAAGTTCATAAATCTAGATGTCGCCTTAAATTACTGCATCGAGGAGGTCTGTCATTTCCTCAATATACAAAAGTTCTGATCTACTACATGGAATTTCCTCATTCAGCAATTGATGTCAGCAAGGCTCCGCCCCCTCAGTTACCGTTGCTCAGTCAGACAAATGTTTGAGAATGAAGACACTTGGGAGTTTGTTGTCCAAATGTCAGAAAACATTGACCAGCTCTTGTGCCAGCTGAACTTCCCTCTCCTCTCTTTGTGCTGCTCTGTCAGCATTTCAATACATGAGACACGTGGCATATCAGATCCCTGCCAAGCTAGACTGGCAGCAGGAGAAAGAGCCACCTACATGGTGCTCAAATCTGCTGAAACTGCAAGAAACTGCAGTTGTACTTCATTAAGGTTCATAGAAAAGTATTTTTAAGGCAAATTATTTAAATAATAAAAATAATAATTATTTATTTATAAATTATTTATATTTAAGTAATTAAAATTTATTTATTTTAGATATTACACCATTAATATGATTTATTGTATCCATTATTTTCCTTCTTAAACATTTTTGAATTTTTAAATCCTTTGACTGTATCAGCATTATTTTAGTATAATCAGATACCATCATATTGTTTATTAATTCTTTTTTTTAATATATATGTTTTCTGTTTTTATTTTAATTTTAGTTTTAGGAATTCTATTGCATTTTTATTTGTTAGCCTATATATAAGTGCACTCGATTGGACTGCTATTTTTTTTTCCCACAGTAATGTAGTTTTGCTGACTTCTTCTACAGCATTGTTTTTAGGGCATTTAGGGTGAATCTAAATGTGCAACATATAGTATCATAGTAAATCCCTGTGAACAGGAGTCACAAGTTTAATCATCACTAACATTCGTTACCAGTCGTCATGCATGTTAGCTACAAATTCATTGAAGTTCTTTACCCCCCTCTTGCTCGTATCCCTTGCTTGAATAGGAAAAAGAAACATCAGACATCATAATGGAAATCAAAAATACGGAGGCCTGAAACAGGGGGTAGGTTGAGAGGAGTATAGCCCATCTGAGCCTGTCAGATCCAAATGTACGGTTCCAGCTTACATAACACACCTCCAGCGGCTCAAATCCTGTCCATGTCTCTCTTGTTTTTGGATGGCCCCTCTCTCCCCTCTCAGCTCCCACTGAGAGTGAAGCACAGGGAGCCTCAGTCATACCTAAATGCAGCTGCACCATTCCCAAATAAGGATCTGTGTTTTATTGAGAATGATCTGGGTTGCATTTTCACTTTAGACAAAAAAGAACAAGGCGATCTCAACATTTTGTCTTTAGATAAGCAGCTTCTTTTGTGCATGTGAATATAAATATAAAAGTCAAATACTTAAAAATATAGGAACTGGAAGAGATAAAGCAACAATTTCTATACTTATGTAATATAGACATTTTATATTCTTTTTTTTTGTGTGTATTACAATGTTTTTTGAAAACATAAATGTTGCTGTTTATCAGTATGTTATTGTAAAATTTATGTGTAATTGTTTAATGATTGTTATAGTGCTGCAAAATATGAACTATTATAGTGGTGTCAAACAATTAATCAAATTTTTTTAATCACACGTTTTTTTTTTTATATATGTATGTGTATTGTGTATATTTTATGTATATATTAATATACATATACACATACTGTCCTACATATTTTGAAAATATTTAAAAAATATTTACATGTGTATATACATTTATATTCCTATGTTGTGCTATATGTGTATATACATGTGTATATATATTATGTTAACATAACACATTTTTCTTAAATACATATTATAGATAAATATATATATTAAAAATATGTACGTATATATATATATATATATATATATATATATTATTTCTTATTTATTTAGTATATAAACATTACATATTTTTCTTAAATGCATGCGCGCAAGTGTTTGTATTTATACTGTATATGCACAATATATATACCTGGTAAACACACATATATTATGTGAAAAAAACTTTAATTTTGAATAAGATTCATCGCGATTAATCATTTGAAAGCACTAAAATATTTATACATAACAAATATACACAGTGTACACACACATTACTTAAACAAAAACTTAAATATATTATTTTTAAAAATATTATACTTAAAAATATTATTCTGTCTTAAGTTTTGTGGAAAACATGACTTGATTATGTTTAAGTAAATTGTACTGTATTTTAATTATTGCATTAGACTTCATTGGCAGTTTGTTTGAAACAATGGTTCCTTGAATTGGTCAAGATAAAATTCCTTTTATTTACATTTTTTGGATCGTCCTGCTGTATCAGTAAGAGTGCTTATCTCTGTCTTCATAATATCCCTTGTTTCTTTTCCCCTGCAGCCTGAAGAGTTTGAAGCTGTTCACTCCCACACCTTCCGGCTGAAGACGTTCAAGAAGGGGAAGCACTGTGGCGTGTGCAAGCAGACTGTAAACAATGAGGGGCTCATCTGCAGAGGTCAGTCCAGGGGAGGGTGGACCGCCTTGGGGGTGTCATCCACTAGGGACAGCTGTCTGTCCCAGCATCTGATGAGAGCTAATGGATAAAGGTTAAGATGTTTGTGAGGGGTGGCAGCTGCTCCCACTGACCAGTCAGTCTGTCCTACTAATTAAATATAATCATTAACCCGATTAGGCCACTGAGAGACAATGTGAGGCGTTACAGACAGAGCTTATACTGCAGAATGGTAGTCGCTGGAAATTACATCACCGCTTGATGTGTGACTTTAGAAAGTTGAAAAAGCAACACAAGGTTCCTATTATGGCAGGATGGTTGGGGCAAATATTCACCTGATTTGAGTCCTGCTGGTGAAGATTCAGCCGGAATGGAATGTCAGCTTCCATCATGTGAGGTCTAGAAGTTAAATGCCTGATGTTTCTGCACTAGAGCCAGGATTCACGCCAAAAGTGAAGTCATCTCCAAGGTCGTTTCTATAGGCATAGGCAAGCTAGACAGTCGCCTGCAGGCATCTGTAATAATTTACGCTACCTTGTGTCGTTCAAAACCTGTATGAATTTGTTCTGTGGAACATAAAAATTAAATATTTAGAAGAATGCTGGTAACTAAAGAGTTTCAGCTCTCATCGACTTCTATTGTATGGCCAAAAATATAAAGAAAATCCATGGAAGTGTTGACTGTTGTGTTACAAACATGCTTCAAAATATCTTTCTTTGTGTTCCACAGATAAAAGAACATCATGTAGGTTTGGAATGATACGAGGGTGAAGTTTTATTTAAAAATACCAACACGGATCAATAAGGATCTTGTTTTAATGTTTAGAAACAGCCCTGGTCATCAGAATGCATTTAATAGTATTGTTTTTCTGCACAAAAGTCTTTTCTATAATTAAGTAAGAGCTTCCATTGACAGACTGGAACTTTAACTCCTTGTTTTGTCATATCCATTGATGAATTACTCAACCATGTTCTTTTGCTGAATGGTTAGAGTTGGGACATACTGTATGCTCATAGGGTCAAAGGTCACGGTAAAAATCATTCAGTATTCTAAATGCAGTATGAAGACTGGGGTCCTGGCAAACCCGATCTCCGTTTCTCCAGTGCACCGCTTTATTATCACCTGTTACATAAAACTGAGCAGTGCCAACAGAAACGCGGGTATCAATAAGATTTTTCAGTGCCAGTAGCTGCAGAAGCTCTGGCAAGATCAGAGACATCTGATGCTCACAGAAAGCAGAAACCTTCAGATCCAGAACAAGTCCTGCACAAGACATGGCACGTTTCAGGTTTAATACATGTTAAAAGGTCAATTTAAAATAAAGAGACTTTAAACAACAACTTTTAGGCAAAAATTGAGCAATCTCCAGGTGCTTTCAGTTGAGAGAATCACTAGTTTGCTGTAATCAATCTATGACATAAGAGGTACATATTATATTTTATTTATACATGTAAATATTTATTTTATATTCCAGCTGTTCTTTTACTGTATTAAGCGTTTTTTCCCTATATTAGAATGATTGAATTGTCTGGTATATTTGCTGATTTTGTGTTTCTTGGATATGACAGTTGGCTCTTTTACCTTCATGAACTTTACAGTCCCGCCTGCAGCTGTCACTTAAAACACCCTTTTTCAAACCCTGTAAATTTTAGCAACAGTCCTCCTCAAACAAGGACAGTAAGTGATCCTATCGCATTAGTCTTGTGCCAACTATAGATTTTTATGGTTGGGCATAAAAAAATCCATACTTATTTAGACAAGCAAGTTATCATGGGAGTTTATTGGTCTTGAGTGATGTCTATCAAAGTTGTTTTCTGTGTTTACATCTGAAGTTGACGTTACACTTTTCAAAGCCATTAGCACTTGAGTCTTTGATTGTGGAGATCGTCTTGGGTAATGATTTCCATTCAGACTGATAGATCTGTCATTGTCACGTGTCTCTAGGGAGAGTGTCCCATCTGAGTGGTATTGAGTCATTGAGTTAAAGACGGTTAAGACTATTAGCTGATTGTTTGAGCTGTTAACCTGCTGCTTTCTCCAGTGTGTGTCCATCGCAGCACAAAGGACGGAGTCCTCTTAGTGACCTCTGTTAGCTGAGGGCTTTGATATGGAAAGTACAGGAAAGAGCGGTTTATGGTACCCTTTGTGGCTGGATTGGCAAATGGGATGCTATTGAAACTTCAATAAACAATATTTGTAGCAGGCTTCCTTCCAATAATCACAATAATATTTCTACATTGTTATATTTTATAATGGAATTATATTGATATATTTTGACGGACTTTAAATTGACGTGACAGATCGGTGTTACAAATGGAGTGGGAGTTAATACATAGAGCTGTAGATCACTAACAAGTTACGCAATACTGTGCTCTGTTTCGCAAATGAATCACCTGTGATACCGAACACAATATTGCGTAGTAGATCTTCAACTCTGTGTATTAACTCCCGCTCCATTTGAAAACAGGTGATGGAGATTTGTCACTAATCGAAGAACTTAACTGACGAGATGCGCATATTTTGCGAAGCCCTAATTCTCAAGCATGTGAAACTTTGCATGTTGCATTTATATTCTGGCTTCATCTGGTTGCCTGTACAAAATATACATCAACAGCAAGGTGTTTACTGAGTTTCACCTTTTAATATGTGCATTTTGCTACGTTACTACTTAAAGGAATAGTTCTGTCACCATTTCCTCAGGCTCAAGTAATTGGTATGAATTTCTGCCAAACACAAAAGGAAGATATTTAGAAAAAATTTTGTAAGCAGGCTGGTTTGTGTCACCATTGAGTTCCATGGTATTTTTTCCCTACTAAGGAAGTCAATGGTGACAAAAATAGGCTGGTTACAAACTCTTTTTAAAATATCTTCCTTTGTGTTCAGCTGAACAGAGAGTTCATACAGGTTTGGAAGTACTTGAGGGTGAGTAAATAATGACAGAATTTTCATTTTTGGGTGAACTGTTCCTGTAATGCAAACCACGTTAAAATAACTGGTGTTCAGTGGAGATCATCAGTGGATTTCTAATCTCACTTTAGTAGGCTATACAGTATGTTTGCAGGCTAAGGTGATGAATTAACTATCAGTATGAATATCCCTGATAGTAGAGCCCGACCGGTAAAAGATTTTGAAGGCCGATACCGATACAAATATTTCTTGGTTTTAAAATCCGATATTCCGATATATCGTTATATCGTAATATCATCATACATAATAACATTAGTTACTGTATTTTTAGGTATTTATGAGTTTTAAAAAGAAACTTGTTTCTTTTATTGTCACAACAGAACAGAGGAACATCAAAAAATATAAAAGTTCTGATAAATAAAATGTATAAAAATACAAACTTAAAATATGAAATGTAAAGTCCTTTGAACAAAAACACAAAAACAACAACAAAATCAAAGTTACCAGTTTTAAACAGGTAAATACAGTATAAGTGTGAATAGGACTGGAGACAAATTCTGTTAAGTTCTGATAAATAACAACAACAGCAAAATATAAATTGCTAACAGTATATGAGGTGTTCAGTGCTTTGCTACAATCTGTATTGTTAAAAGCGCTATATAAATAAAAGTGACTTGACTATATGAGGTGGTGTACTGAATCAGTCAATCCTTAATATTTATAATAATCAGTAAATCAAAGTTACCAGTAAGAGTGTTTTGTCTGTTTTTATATTATTTTTGAAATATTAATTTATCGGCCATTATAAATGCAGATACTGATAGTTTGGAAAATGCCTAATATCGGCAGATATAACTGCCGATAAATCGGTTGGCCTCTAGTCCACACACTTTCAGAGCAGCTATTCAGCATTCAGGCCCCAAATAGCTGGTGGGAATCCGCACCTTTGGGGCCCCTCATGACCATATGAACTAATTAAATTAGTGAAATCTTCATTTCAATGAATAGCCTTTGCTAACTGGTTTTCTTTGATTGTAAACAATGATTTTCAATTAGAACTTATCACTTAACTCATACTATATGTAACAGTAGAGATGCACCCATATTAAAATTTTACTCTGTAAATAACAATAACTGTAAAAGGCTGATATTACAAAATATTTATTTATGTATATTTATTATATTTTGTACAGTTAAATTTAAAAGAGAAGTTTTTTTTTTTTTTTCCTTGACCTTGACCTTGAATCTTAATGAGATACGAAAGGGCGTGGATCTCTTTCATGTTGTCTATACACCCACTAGAAATACCAGACCAAACAACTCAAAACAGTGTCCACTTTTGATAAATTAACAGTGACACAGTTACTGAAGGAATGGCTGCACATGTTCATCATCCAGTGAATTGTTTTGGAAAGCAGCTGAGAATGAAATGACAAATGTCTGTCATGCAGTAGAGTCCTGCAGATGGTGCGGTTTGGAATTGTTTTAAAGTGGAATTCAAGCAGCAATAAGCAAACACTTTAATTATGTTTTTGTAAGGGGCAGTGCTTCAGTTTGGCTATTCAGATTGAAAAAAAGTGCAAAGAGATGAAATGATTAGCACCAAATAGAGACTGGTGTGGAGGCAATAATTGTTTATTTTTCTAAATAGTCAAGAGCATGTGCAATAAAGCTGACTTTATTTCTTTTTTTTTAAATCCTGTTTGCAAAGTTTTTTTTCCGCCTAACCTTTTATGCTTAAATGTCAACCAGCCGTTATATAGTCTGGCCACAGGTTCCAGTGGCTGTTTGCACTTGATACATTTCAGTTTTACTCTCTTTGCATCGGCTGAGCGTCTGCACAATAAATGGACACATTGGCATTTGGAATCCAGCACAGAAGTTCAGTGGTCATGCTTTCACATGCACTTCTTGGCTAAATGTCACTCTGCAAGAGCTTGTCTTGGAGCTCTCGCTTCCCATATGGAGCCGAGCTTGTTCTGGAGGCTTTCACGCCTTCTTCCTGGAGCTTTTTACTGTCACCTCCAAGAGGAGAAGAACACAACGTTTCTGTGAGCTGCCACCTCCCTCCTGATGCATTAACTGGCCTACAAGGGGACAACAACTCCAATTCTTTAGGAGCATATACTAAAGATATTATAAACTTGTTGCTATTTTGGTTTTCTTTTTTAAAGGGATAGTTTATTCAGAAATTATCATGTCATTAATTTCTTCACCTATTAATAACCGTTTACAACCAAAACTTGTTTTAACAGGGAGAATAATATCGGAACCAGAATAGAGCCCTGGGGTACCCCACTAGTGATGAGAACTGAGCTTGATGAAAATTCACCAATTTCCACAGATAAACTTCTATTTTTGGGCTATAAACCCAGCACCCAGATCAAGTAATAGAAGGCAACACTTAATGTTAATAACATTAATAAATTATTACTGTTAAATTTGTGGATATCCATTTTCATACTGTATATAGTAATTTTGTATTACCTAAATTCATTGAATTTACTTTTGCTTTATTTATTTATTTTTATTTAGACAAAATAGTATTGAAATTTATAACACTTAACAATAAACATTCATATGTTAATATCAGTTAATGCTTTAACTAACAATGACCAATAAGCATGTTATTTTACATATTTTATATATTTATCTTTTTATTAAATATTGATTATGTGCTTATGTGATTTGACTGTTCTAATTAGATGTCAGAGAACAAAAGACAACATACGACTCTAAACACTGACAACTGAACACCCGTCTTGTAACTTTTTGAAACCATTATGAGGGTGTATTTGTAAATAGACAGCTTTTGTCACCTGCATGACAGTTGGTCCTTGGCAACATTGATGCGAACAGGTTCGCTGCCCTCCCACTGAAGGTCTAATTGCATGTGGATTTGAGCAGGTGGCACAGTTCTACACTTCAATAAGGAAAATGTCAGAGTAGCTTGACTTCACCCAGTAAATGACAACATGGACGACAACTGGAACCTGTACCATGTGGGTGTGTAGCCTCCGTTGTCCAGGTGCGAAGAATCTGTCGTGCATATAATAGTGGCCTCCATCATCTGCCACCTCCTTCAGGCAGATGTGGAACTATATTTGGCATCCTGCTAGTGCTGCTGAACTAAGCTGCTTTTTTATGCCATTAAGCTAAATGGGCCCTGCTGAGCATGTTCAAGTTATTGGCCCAAAATTAACATCAATATTTAGCTCATTTACTCTTAAGGAATAATCCACTTTAAACTGAAAATTCTCTGATCATTTACTCTGATCATTTATTTGGACTCAAAGAAATTGATTATTTGTCTAAAAATATTGTGTTCCACAGAAAAAAAGAAAAACACATAGGTCTGGGACGACGTGAGGTTGAGTAATTAATTGGATTTTTGTTTTTTTAAAGGGGTGTAGTACCGCTTTAGAAGCTGGATCACTGTGAATAATTCCTTTAAGCCCACATCACAGCTGTAAAAATTATGACATAATAGATAACTTTCAGAATTATATTATATTATAATTAAAATTTATCTGATGTATGATAGCCGATCAGAATCAGTTAACGTTTAAAAAACTTGAACATTTATAACAAACATTTGCTTATAATAAACAGAATTCTACGTGCATCGATTCGGTTGTCTTTATAGTTCTCGTTTTTTGCTGTGAATCAGCCTTAAATCTCTTTTTTAGATATCAATTGTCAATTGAAATCCATAGCTGAGAGTAATAGGCATACTATTGCCTGAAGGAAAAGCAAATGGTTAACGTGACTGGCCTGATTGTTTTGCGCTTGTAGGGGACTGACCTTGCAAGACAGCTCTCGTATTCTTCTGCTTGAGATAAATAACACTCGTATTATTCAGACCAAGCACTTCGGCTCAAGGAGCTAACTGTCTCCCCATAGACCAGCCGGGATTTTTAATGGCTGTCTGAAAAGATTTGAGTGTCCTAATCAGAAATAACCATTAGCAAGAATCGTCCTTGTCTCTTGTGACTCAAATGAAAAAAATAATGAATACTAATCTGCTGTTAGCAGATTTAAAGCACATCATCGGCAAGCATGAAATGGGTGACATGGAATGTGACTATGACCTCAGCCACCTCAAAACTGAACCACCTGCTTGTGCAGTGACATCATAACCACATGACGAGACCAGGGCGGCTGAATTGGACCATGTGAGATACATACAACATTACATAAGAGAATTTCACTTGGGAATTATTAAAGTTAACTTTTCAAGGCACATTCTTGCTTTTTTAGAGACAACTAACTGCCCCTTAAAGACAGTATTGATATTAAATGTGTTTTGTTGTTGTGGATTGGTACAGGAACAATGTGCGGTGTTCCAGCTGAGTACAGTTTCCAGTATAAGACTGCATGCTGTTGAGTTTTATGAATAACATTTTTAAAAGTTTTATTAAATTAATAAAAGGCAACTTAAGTGTATAGAAGAGTCAATTTTCATGACTACATTTAACACAGTTTTAAAAAGTACACTATGCCAATGTCCAATTAAACATTTGACTTTGTAGTGCGTTTGAAATTAATGTTTTAATCATCTTTTTTTCTTTATTAAGTACTTGATTTTATAGATATAGCGTGTTATTTAATATTGCATCTCAAGTAAATACATTTTAAATGAACTCAATTTCAACTTCAGCATTGCAAATTTGCAAAAGTATTTGATAAAAAATACTTATAATAATTGCTTGTTTGTACATTCCGCATTACATTTCAGCCATATTTCAAAGGTTACAATATTGCAATATTCCATCTAAAGATCCGGTTTACTTGAAAATTCTTATCAATTCAAGTAATTGCATCTTTTATTAAGTGAATTTATAGTATATAGTTATAGTAATTTGTATCTAACTGCAAATAAGATGCAATTAAGTGTCAGAAATCATTACATCCAGTTGGCATGCTGTTAAGCTGAAAAATGCTGTTGGGTACGTGCCCTAGATATTAAAACTGGTAAAATAATCAAGCTCTTACATCACTGCAGCAAAGACATAGTGTTACTTCATGGATAAAATGGGATAAAATGGACTATGATTTCCTGGAAACAGGACATTGCATTTTGTGTGAAAAGAAAAGGTTCATTGTCTTGAAACCTGATTATACGAAGGGAACTGGACAATAATTTCATATGAAACCTTGCCCAGCCATTGTAGAGGGAAGCTGGCGTTCTCCAAAGCAAATGAGAGACCTCAGATTAGTTCAGTAACGGTCTTCTTGGCAACAGCCTGAAGACAAGCCTGTCAGCTTGGTTTTGTTTGCCGATTCTGTCCCCAAACCTTGTTTACAGCTGACCATCTGCTTACGGTAAGGCTGGGCCATATCGTGAACATTTAAGCAATCAGGTTTGGTTCTGACACTGAAAAGGAGCACAGTCATGCTGACTCCAGAGCAACAGGAAGCTGAGGGAATATAAACACCACTGGTGTGCAACACAGGAATGATGAGGAGAAATGGAAATGACAGACACAATAAACTATGGATAGGGCTACAAGGAAATACATAAAAGATCCTAAATAAGGTTTTGTCCTGACATTTAGGAAGGTTTTCCTTACGTGACTATTATGCCTTGGTCTTGGACTCAAGAGAATGTAGGCTCAGTCTTGACTTGGATTCACCCATTTCCTGCTCTCAGTCTTGTCCTGGACTTGAATGAGCTTGCTGGTCTACTCTGTGGCCATCTTGGCAACATCCCTGTGCAGATATTAATTAATGGTCAGTCGAATGAAAATGAGTGACTAGGTTTAGTTTGTTCGTAGCATTGTTTCAGTGAATACTTGTCCAAACTGATGTTTTGTTTTGAAAGGCTGTTCACCGCTGGGTGATGTAAAGCAATGTTGTGTTTTTTTGCAGAGTCAGATTATGAAGAAAATCAATAGCACTTGTCAGTGCCACATTGTAAAAACATAAACATTTCTTATCCCAACAAAATCATTTTTATTAGTCAATTTATGTAAACTGAACTGAAATTCAATCGAGTTGATGGCACAGAAGGGCTGCAATAGCAGTGGTAACCTTGCGCTGGAGATAAGACACCTGAGATGTTAGAGGAAGTTGTGCTTGTGAATTTGAGATCCTCTAAATACATTTAAAATTGTTTTGTTTCATGCATTTACCATACATAAAACATGTTTTAATAATCTTTTGTCATGCTTTAAAGACATACACTTATTTTGATGTGATAAATACTGCAAGCATTTCTGGTAAAATATACTTAAATGTAATTTCTGTTGGAACATTTATGGAATTATACATTTTTAAGGATGAATTTGTAGTTTACATCTTGCACATTTAAAACATATTAATGTATTATTTCAAATTACGGTAAAAATGAAAATCATTAATGAAAATCATCACTTAACTTCAAAAACAATACAGTTAGTAATTATAAAATGACATATAAAGCTAACTTTAGCCCTAAAAAATACTTTATACCTAAACTGATCAAATAGTACTTTTAAGTGCCACTTATTGTATTTAATCTTAATTTTAATTATAATACATTTTCATTTAATTGTAAACAACATGCAATTAAGTGTCCAAAAACATTACCTTCGGTTCACATTTATGTATAACTTTTTAGTACAATAATAAATACTAGTGCATTTATGTTTCTCAAGGTTTCTATAACCTCAGAGAGGAGAAGAAATCATTTTGAAAGAAGAAATAATGTTTTGGGGTGGATCTCCTTGGGAATGACATTAACTCCAGATTTGTCAATGGTGACTGCGGACAAACAAGCAGCTGTACCCACAAGCCTGGAATTAACTTGCACTTTAATCACTTTCTTTGTTTTCTTTCTTTGATGTGGCAGTAGCACAACTTGTTTAATGAATAGTGGTGATGCTCTTTTATGCAGATGAACATCCTCATTTAAATGACAATGTGAGTTTGTCAGCTGTGATTGGATGCGGCAGAAGTTACGCCTAAATTACCCTGAACTGACAATTAGACTTGGCATTAAGTGACAGACATCTTTGTAAAATCTGTGTGCTCTCTTCATTAAATCTTTTAAGGTTATGGTACATCCTGGATGTTTATTTTTTATTTTACTGGACTGATCTACACTGTTCCAAGAATAGATATTCGTCTTTCTCTTTGGATAACTCCACATAAGGCCTTTGACATGAATGATTTCAAGCGTTTATTTCTTTCTATTTCAAATCAATGGAATTTTCCTGCCGGTTCTACATTAATAGACCCCTTTGAAGAGGCGTGGGTTCCCTAATTATAGAAACTCTTGTAGAATGAAAAGTTATTTTAGTTATCACTCATCCCATAGCTGAATGAAACAGATGCAACTGTGTATGTGTGCAGGCATGAAAAACCTCAGCTGTTAAAAGACTAATATACACTGTTTATGTGTGCACAATGTGTGTAGGATTTCTGAATCTAGAGAGTTTGAGTAAGTGCCGGCGAGGGTATTTATGGCTTTCACAGTTTGAGTCAGAGCAGCGCTGATGCTTGATGGGATGTGACCCGATCTCCATGAGGACCCTGTGACCCCGTTTCTGCAGTAATGCATCTCTGTATGCTGTTATTTATGTGTGAATGTGTAAGCTGGGGTGGATATGTGTAAGTTGACCGTTTTCACATTTAACTTTTTATTGTGAGGTATTTCAGGATATTCAGTCAGAACAAAAGTTACCCTTTCAGTCGAATCACTTCGACGTTACATATGGGAACTCGCCAGAGAGACCTATTTGCCTTTGAGCTTTT
>JAUCMU010000151.1:20455955-20466230 GCA_032275025.1 Enteromius treurensis
GTGCTAAATAAGAAAAAGATCTGCCACCCGCAGTAGATTTAGTTATTCTAGGTATTATCAAATGGCCAGAGTTTTGATAACGCAGCAGACGCGGAGGACTATAATGAGATAAGAGGACTGAGGAGCTAAGCCATTCAGGGCTTTATAAGTATTTAACAAGATCTTAAAATATATACGATGTTTTGATAGGGAGCCAGTGCAGTGTTGACAGAACCGGACTAATATGTTCATACTGTACTTCCTGGTTCTAGTGAGGACTCTAGCTGCTGCATTTTGAACTTTATGGTGCGACGGATTCAGGATAAACAGACAGGAAGAGCAGCGCTCTGTTTACTTTGTGGATAGTAATTTTGAGTTGTTTGGTCCGCGGTGGTCCACAGCGCTCTCACAGCCTATTGTTAAACAAACATTGCACCTCTGCCATAGACTGAAGCGACCCTTTCCCCGCTATGCTGGTTTTGACGCGTGGCAAAAACGTGACGTCGCGCGTCTTGTTACGCGTTACGCGCCCGGGCACGGTTCAGAGCACTCACACTAGTCTAATGAACCGCGCTTTATTGGTCAAACGCACTCGGGCACGGTTCAAACTGCCTAGTGTCAGTACACCCTTAGAGTAGAATTACTGCTTGATCATTTGTCAAACATTTTAATTAAGTAATGTTTTTTTTTTTCTTGAAATACTTGTTGCGCAATACTGGTTGTGGATCATTTTTCCTTTATTTTTTCTTTTATTATCTATTTTATTTTAGCTAGGTGCCAAATCAACATAATGACGTTATTTTCGTTTAGTTTTAGTACTAAAAAAACTTAGTTAAGCTAAATCAAAATGTTTTATATATATACACATATTTTTTATAAAATGCACATTATTTAAAATTGTAATGGTTGCTATATTTTGATAGGTTCTATAGTGTATTCACAAAACAATAATAAAACAAAATAATTTTCATTGAAAACTGTGATTGTCTGCCGTTAGAATTCTGCTGTAATCTGTGAATTTTCAGTATGCATATGTTCTGTGTGTGACTGGCTGTGACAGTTATTTTCTTCTGAATGTGTGAGTAGGAACTTTGCGTATAATGTGCTCTTTGAATTTAGTTTGCCACGGTCCAAACCAATCATCCACGCAGCTTATTCAGTGTAACGATTCACTTACAGATCAGCATAAATATTTGCCAAATACTCCTGGATCTTACTTGGCTTGAGAAAGGAAGTATCATTTTACAAACCAGGATTTTGGATAGACATTCATTAAAAAAATTAGAGAGAGAGAGATTTTTTTTAAATTGTAGGTTCAAGTAGTCTAATCTTTGACTATTGTTATATTTTACTATTCTGAATGACCTTTGCATAGCATATTTTTTTTTGTACAATTGCACTCCACCTGTCTTTGAAATTCAGAAACGTGTGTTATAAAGTCCTAATCCTCTCCATACACTGCTGGTTTTTCTAGCCGTTTCGGACTGGAAGTCATTTTGGGCGGTTAACATTCCAAGTACAAATTGGTCTCCCTCTCTAATCAATTGGACAGAAATGTGCCACCCAAAACATTATTTTAGAAAACTGCTTTCAGAAACCTCTTGGTTGCCGAATTGAAATCGCAGCCATGTTCTCCTTCATGAGATTTACCCAAGCAAGCTTAAACATAACATGATTGCATTCATGTGGTCAAGACCCTTTTGCATTTTTTAATTATTTTAAACTGATACGTATATGCTCTTGATGCAACACCGCTGGATATTGCTTTGAATGAAAATATCTTG
This sequence comes from Enteromius treurensis, assembly GCA_032275025.1. NCBI lineage: Eukaryota > Metazoa > Chordata > Actinopteri > Cypriniformes > Cyprinidae > Enteromius > Enteromius treurensis. The sequence continues at coordinate 20,457,719 of JAUCMU010000151.1, forward strand.
TTAGTCATTCATCAAGCTATATTATTCTTGGCATTTTGCATTTCTGAAAATAATGTGAAATATAGCTCTCTAGATGTTTAGAGCAATGTGTGTTTGCAGCTGTGTCGGGCAGTATTACTCATTCTTGAGGCATCATGGGAGATGTGCACCACCCTCACCTCTAGGGTCTCTCACGGTCACTTAGTTGTGGTTCTGCGGACGTCTTTGATTCACAATAACAAACCCTTTGAATCTGTACATCAGTTTGTCATATGACTCCCTGTGGCATGCTTTTTCGTTTTAGTTCAGAGCCTATTTTTTTAAACAGAGTTTGATAGTATGCTTGCCGTTTTCTCTAATTTAGACCATAATTCTCCTTCTGAAGCAGTGACTGTGATAGAGATATTTTGAAAATGTCTTTGGTTTGAATATAGTCATTGGACTTCTAATTCCTTCTGGCTCTGATTTAGATGAGTCATATTATGAGGAATCAATTTTTTTTTCACATCTTTTGAGATAAAGAGTTCATTGTACTGTGAAAGCATACTGTAACTCACTGAGAATTCAAAATGTTCTCCCTAGTACAAAAAGAGCATTTATTAAAGAAAAATGTGCAAAAACTGATTCTGAACTTATACAACATTTTGACGTCAAACCACATATACATTATCACATTAGCATACAACTGCCCACATTTACACGTCAACAACGCCTCTTCAGGTTTTACAATTTGGTCCGTCCTTCCACAGCAGACAATAGAGGACGTTGGACAGATTATATTATATATTAACTTCTAGTTCAAGTTCTATAAGTGTGTATACAGTATATATATATACGTAATATAATATAACGTAAACTATAGACTGTATTTTTCTTTTCTGTATTTTAAGTGTGAACTAGCATATAAGTGACTTTGAAGCTAATCGTAATAAGATTTGTTTAGATGCACAACACATTTCTGTGCTGATGTGTTTTGTGAATATGTCCAGTCTGATCCCTTAAACTACCCCAAACCCACCCATTTTAGCAAATACGCATTTTTATCACTTTATCAATAAGCGATTTAGATTTTTAGACACCTAAACCTACCTCCAAAATGTAACCTACCCATTTTTAGCAAATATAAAAACGATATAAAACATAATTGACTGAAATATTCAGGAAAGGTTTGTCCAGAGCAGAATTTATAATATAACCAGAAAATATTATATTCAAAAATATTAAATAAATGAAAATATTAACCTGGTTAGTGTTAGTGTTTCTGTGAACCTTTTGCATCATTCGAATACACCTCACCAGAAACACGGCATGTCGCAATCTGTGATGACTGTAGGTGGGAGCCAATAAAACATACCATAAAATGTAGTTTGAAGCGACAACATTAGAATTTGTAACTAGCGTGTCAATCTGCTGTTTACGGCCACTAGTGTCGCTGCTCGGGATAGGGATGAAGATCACAGAATGAAGGCTTGGATTTGTTCCTCACAGTCGTATAGATCTTTCATTTTGCAATTATATTGCGTTTTTGGTGTATTTCATAGTTCTGTTGTCAGTCACAGCATGTCAGAGAACCTGCATTTGTGGCCTATTGCATGTAGACATTGAATGACAACTAAAGGTTAAATTATTGCAGAAATGTTATTTATTTTAAGGGTTTAAAATGAAGTCTTGTTTAACATTATAGAGGCCTATTTTTGGAAAGGAGCTGGCAGTAGAAATCACAAACCGGTTGCAAACAAGGTCATTGACATGACAACTAATACCAACAAAAATAATCAAATTAATGCCGCGATTTCAATATTTATGAAGATCCATTTTTAGGTGTAGTCAATATGTCAATTCTGCACGTTTAAATGCTGAAAATACGTCAGTATTTGTATGTTTAGATGCTGAAAATACGTCAGTATTGGATGTTTTAGTGCCATTAAAAACTTATAGAACAACATTTTATGTAAAAGGCATACAAATTATCATGAGATCATGTCTATGTCACAGTAGGAAGCAGGCTTTTGGAAAGACTGTTGTTGAAGGACAAGGCGGTTACAACTGTAACAATTGTTAATAACTGTCGAACACCATCACATTTCACATGCAAAGTGAAAGTTTACTCAGAAATCTCTTTTAGACATGACAGCAAAAGTACATGTCTTGCTTCAAGGTCAGCGAGAGGATGGAAAACACTCATGAAAAACGAAATTACGGCTATTTTTAGCATCCTAAGTGGACCTCAGGGATAAAAACTATGCATAACAAAAACCCCCGGCTTGATTTGACCACTTTAAAGGAGAAAGAAAACCATACGTTTGTATTCTAGTGAAAAGGGAGGTGGTAGGCCGTGGTTTACTGGAGGTGACACAACTGTGAATAGCTGAAGCCGTTAGCTCGGGATGATCATCTCCTCCAGTCAGCTGCTGTGTGTGTGACCCGGAGAGAGAGCAAAGGCTAGACCGAAGATCCAAACAAACGCGGGTGGCAGCGCACACACACACAGAGCATGGGAAAGAGGGAGGGGAGAGGTGCCGCGGAAAAGGGAGGGGCTGGAGAAGGAGGCGGGAGGGAACAAAACAAGAGAAAGAGTAACTCTGAAAGTGGGAGAAGGAAGAAAGCTGCGGTCCGCTTGAGTTTGACGCCAGGCATGTGGCATCCTCGGCACAGCGCAGAACCAAAATAGAGCCGGGAACGTGGGGCGCGTTTCAGGAAAAGGGGACTGCAAGGAGAAGGGAAGCATTAATTCCCAGCCATGAATCCCAGCGGCTCTCTACGGAGGCGTTTGTCCTCCATTCGCGATGCTTGGAGGTGGAGTACGGGTTACCTGTTCAAGGTAGGCCTCCGGGTTCCCGCCGAACTTTGGCTCCTTTCCGGATTGTAGGTCTTGTTAGGCAACTTTTTCCTCAAAGCTCTCCCTCGCTTTAGCCCCTGCGCTCTCTAAACGTTCATTTGTCGGGCCCGCTCGAAAGCAGCATTTCCAGCTGGTTTTGATCAAGCCTGGCTGAGACCCACTCAAACCCCCCCACCCACCCTTTCTTGGCTGTCCTTCTGGGGGTCGCAATTATCGGCTGATTAAGGAAATGTTTTTGGAGCCGGGCACCGTGTGGCGAGAGATGGAAGGTGGACCCTGCGGATGGATAGAGAGGGGGTTTGCAATGCCAGGGTGTTTTACTCGAGTGTGTCACAATGGCTTTCTCAGACTATGAGTGAGCAACTTTGGCAGTCTCTCTTAGTATGGCTTATTTGTATTTCCTTGTGTTTTATGATGGTTTGTAATGGCCTGGCCCAGTAATCTATACACACAAAAGTGTGTTACACTACAAAATGTGTTAATGGTGTTTTACAGTCTGTTCATTGAAAGCTCAATTGGGCTCTAAATGCTATACGTGCAAACAATATTGTAATAGATTTCACTGAATTCTTGGAAAGGAGAATTATGAAGGAAATGAATGCTGGGGGAGCATTTTACTTTAATTTCCCAACTGTTTCCCAACAGTTAAAATTCTGTAACTCACCCTCATGTCATTTCAAACCTGTGTGACTTGCTTTCTTTCGTGGAAAGAAGATATGTTTAATTGGTGTTTTTGTGCACACAATGGGAGTCAGTGATGTTTTGGATTCTATTCATTTTTATTGTATGGACAAAACACTGACACATTCTTAACAATGTCATATTGAGTTGGAATGACACGATGCTGAGAATTTCATTTAAGGTGGACTATATCTTTAAGAACTTAAAGAATTCATTAAATAAAATGTTGAGTGTTTTTACTGTTCATTTAGTAATTTCCAGACCTGGAAAAGTCCTCGAAATTGGGTAATGTGTGTTTTTGTTTTGTGTTTTGCCTCTTGAGAATTGACCAATTGGAAGAGTTGGGGGTGGGACTGTTTGCTAACCAATGTCGAATTGGTTTAGGAGAAGTGTTTGGAAACAATCATGTTGCCATGCCCTTTGCATGTTTTTCTTTTTGAACCAAATTACATTCCAAATAGGTTTTGATAGACAGTATTTTCTTTGGAATATCTGTAGTAAATGAATTGACATACTCGTTTCCCATTTCCCAGTTTCCAGCAAATTCAAACCTTGTGTGTTGTTTTCTTACTGCCGACATTAAACTTGAAATTTTCCCATCAATTCATTTCCTTTAAGTTGTTTTATGCTATTATAAGACTGCTACATATAGGAAACCACATGCAAAGTCCATACAGTTTCTAGAAAAGGCCCCAGCACTGTGTGTAATTATACGTTGGATTCTGGGTTTTCTTAGTAAGCATTGTTCCTTTTTAGTCATTTCAGTCATGCACTAGCATGTCATTTAGATAGTGAGCATAAACCACGCATCTTTCAAGGCTTATATCCTTCTTTCGTGATAGAATTTAAAAGTGAGACTGATAACACTTTGACTTTTATCTGCTTCTAAATGTAATTTCACAGGTGAAAAGTGTATTTTTGTTCCACGACCCACAGTAAACTAAGTATAGTGCAGAAATGACACACTTTTGCAGACATTTAATTTATAGTATTGTATATACAGTAAAGCTAAGAGCATGCTCAGTGTTAGGTACAGACTTACAGACTCACATCAAATTTCTTCGGACTGTATCAACACAGTTTTACATACTGATAAACACAAACCAAAAGTGACTCTCCAAACAAATAGCCTTCTCATTGGTGTAATCAGCAGAACAGTCTGAGCTCTGGAGATGAACAGTAAACCTCCCCTGAGGATAACTGGTTTACGGCCATTTTTAAACAGGAAATGGGCTAAAAACATCTGGAAACTGTCTTATTTGCGAGATCATTATTAGTGATAGACTACTTTAACAGTCAGGCTGAATAATTGGACATGATTTGGTCATTTTGAGATTATCTGCAAAGGCTAAACAAAGAGTGTGCTGTATGTTGTCACTTCCAAACCATATATATATACATATATATATATATATATAATTGACATGCACTAGCATGTCATTTAGATGACATGATATATATATAATTGTGTTCTGTACAACTTTATGGTCATTCAAATGTTTCGTGTATACATTAGCATTATATCAACATTTTAAAAATTGGAATTTTTTAAATGTATGCTTTATGAATAAAGATTACAATCTGAGAATCTTCCATTGACTTTCATTGATAAACTTTGTGAAATTGCAATCTTGTCTTGCATCTATATTTACACATTTTTATACACATTTACAGTACATTTATGCTGTGTCTGTGGCACTGGATTTTTCTTTCATACAGATGTGGCCATTAAGAATGCATGATTTTTTTTTTTTCACAAGTGATCATGGAACTCTTTGCAGGCACTTTAAAAAAAAAAACAAAAAAACAAAAACAAAACGTAAAACAATGGGAAATGTGCTCTGATGCTTTAACTTTGTTCTATAAAACGTATATTTACTTATGTTTTACAGGCACTAAAACGTACAATACTGGTGTATTTTCAGCATCTAAACGTACAAATTCTTACATATTTTCAGCTTTTTAACGTACACCTAAAAATGGATCCTGATGTATATTGAAATTGCGGCATTAATTGTATTATTTTTGTGTTTTTTTAGTTGTCATATCAATTGCCTTGTTTGCAACTGCATTATTAAACCGTTTAACCTTACTTCATATGAAATGATAATGTTTCATTCTGTTCCAAAAATAGGCCTTTATAATGTTAAACGAGACTTCATTTTAAACCCTTAAAATGAATAACAATAGTTACTTGTCATTTAATGCCATGGGCCAAAAAAGGGGTTTTCTCTGACATGCTGTGAATACACACAAAAAACCCCCGCAACAATTACAAAATGAAACTATTTTATTCGTGCACTGTAATCGTATTCTTTTGCATCCATACGACTGCGAGGAACACAACCAAATCCAAGCCTTTATTTGGCGATCTTCATTGGCTCTGGCCTGCATTCGTCATAAATTGTGACATGCCGTGTTTCTGGTGAAATGTTTTTTGAATAATTCGCTCTTCACAAGTTCTTTTGACATTTTTGCAATAAATAAATGATTGTAATTGCATTTATCTGTCTGTCATGCTTTTCTTACCCTCTACAGAGATAGGTATGTTTAGGTTTAGAGGTACGATGTGAATTAGAGACTATAAATTGTTTTTTAAATATGTTGTTACGAAAGCTATTATTTTCCTGCATATTTCGGTCAGTTGCGTTTTATGTCTTTTTATATTCGCAAAAATGGGTAGGTTTGGGGATAGATTAAATGGTCTAAAAATCTCAATCGCTTCTTTGACAAAACGATAAAAATGCACTGATACAAATATCTTAATTAAAATTAGTAGCCACTTGTACATTTTAAGTGGTAAAATACATCTAAATTGTACGTTTTAGCAACAGTAAAAATTTACGAAATAGTATGTTTTATGTTTGTAAATGTAACGTAATACCCACGTTTAAACATGACATCAGGCTGGCCTGTTTCCTTCAGAAAGCATGAACCTATTTCATACATTGGCTTTACTCAACCACATTTTCATGATCATAACTAGAATTTTCCTTTGTTTTAGGGCTCAACCAAATCCTCCAAGAGCATGGAGTCTCGACGCAGACCATCTAGGTAAGAGATGACTGTCTTCGGCAGAAATCAGTACAGTCAATATCTCATGTGTTGCTATATGCTGCTATAATGAACATCTCAAGGGATCTTCATAGCATTCCTAAATCCAGCGCCGGCTGACATTTGACTCTACTTGGATCAGTATCACATTCTTTATTGCAGTTTAAGAGTACGACATTCTTTAAAGCATCTACACAATCTCTAGAGATAAGTTACAATGTCCTAATAGGGTCTCTCTCCCACACACAGTATAATAGATATGGCACGTTTATCTTGCGTGATCGTTTGCTGTAGATACAGGCAGTAAACAAAACCATATTTACGAATGCATTTCTATATGGAAAATTAAGAAACATTTCGTAAAAATACACAAACAAATTATACGGAATGTTTGTGAACAAAAAAGGAGTAAAGTTCAAATAAAACAAAAAAATTCAATTTTCACTGGATAAATGAGCAAGTGTTCATTTTCTACACAAGTCAAATGTACTTCATGATTATTCTTTTCTTCTTTTTATTTGGGAAACCAAAAGAATATAAAAAAACAAAACAAATGAAAGATTAATCTTGTGTTATGTAACGCTGAAGTTGATCTCTGATCCATTCCGATGGTCTTATGTCTCTCAGCTGTTGGGTGTGTTCATGCCAGGCTGTGAGAAGACTCTTTGTAAAATTACCACTACACCACAACAAATAGCTCCCATTTCAGCTACCGGGGGAATTTTTTGCCTTTTATTTACATGGGCTGCTATTTTATTTGTCTCTTGTTTTGGGAGACTCTCCGTTTGGACACAACCTTAAAATGAAGTCCTTTGGGACCCTTTGTTTTTCTGCCAAAAAGTACATTCCTGTTTTCATTGATAGATGGGGTTTTTGCAGTAGATACTGCACTCTATGTCAATTCTGGAGAATGAATTGCACCCACCGATAGTGCTGTTTTATTTGCATGCATTACCTGTGTTGGTTTAGCTACCATTTAACTCAGGAAGTATGCAAATCAGGTAGCAGTGCAAACATGCCCACAGAATCTATGAAAAGCATTTGAGATGCATGCTGAAAACATCATCCCTTTGCCATTATTTGATCATCCCTTAAAGAGTAATTTCACCCCAAAATGAAAATCTGTTATGTCGTCCCAAACCCGTAAGATCCTCGGTTCATCTTCGGAACACAAATGAAGATATTTTTGATGATATCAGAGAGCCATCTGACCCTCAACAGACAGCAAGACAACTGAACTGATCCCAGTTCCAGAAACATAGTAAATACATCAGTAACATTGTCCAAGTGACATAATTGCCTAAATTTTGCGACGCTACATTTTTTTCTTAATTTTTTTTTATTTTTTGCAAAGAAAACACAAATAACATATTTTACTCAAAAAGGTAAAATACCTTCTTAAGTACTCTCCGAAATGTTGGAAGATGTAACTCATGGGAAAAGAATGACTTAGTAACTTATTTTTTATGAATTTGTAGCATCACTAAAGCTGTTGGTTTTGGTTTTAGCGATGTATTTACTACATTTCTAGACCTTGATCATTACACTTGTATTGCTGTCTATGAAGGGCCAGGTGGCTCTCTGATTTCATCAAAACTGTCTTCCTTTGTGTTCTGAAGATGAACGAAAGTCTTATGAGTTTTGAATGACATGAGGGCGAGTAAGTAATAACTTTCATTTGGAAGTGAACTAACCCTTTAATGAATAAGTACTTCCATTTTTCCCAGGCTGTGGTGCAGGGTACCATAATAGTAAAAAACAATATATATATATATGTACATAAACTACCGTTCAAAAATTTGGGGTCAGTAAGATGTTTAATGGTTTTTAAATATGTTTCTTCTGCTCATCAAGGCTGCATTTATTAGATTAAAAATTCTGAAAAAAAAAACTGTAATATTGTGAAATATTATTTTAATTTAATTTATAATGTTTTCTGTGTGAATATATTTAACAATG
>JAUCMU010000151.1:20466330-20506330 GCA_032275025.1 Enteromius treurensis
CAAATTCTAGGGTTGTAAATGGACCTGTAAAACCGTTTCTGGGCATTTTTTACCCTTACTTAAGCTACATACCTTCTGTGTACATATCAGAGAACAATTTACAATATTCTCTCAAATCATTCTATGGCACCTTTAATATATACAATAAATAGTTTATTTGTACAGTGCTTTTAATAAAACATACCATTTCAAAGCAATGATTTATTAATAAATGAGCTATTCATATGTTATTTATCATTATTTAATTATTTCTGCTAAATATATGAATGAATAAATAAATTTAGTAATGAATAATTTAATTATTAAATGAATATATTTCTGCATTTATTTATGTATTTAATTATTCCATTATGTATTTAATGATTTATTTACATATTTTAACATTTATTTAATTATTTAAGTTTGAGTAATTTGGCCCTCCATATTTCTTGTTTTGTCTGTACCTGTGCGGTGGCTCCGTTGGACGGCAGCGCTGGAGGAACCTGCTCTTTCTCTTTAGGACTGGGCGACTGGCGCTTTCTAACGATGTACTCGTACGTGCTGATGCCCTGAGACACTGAGACACAACACAGAGTGAACAGAAGCTGCCGGCTGCCTTTAAAAGTGGATAAGACTGGGCTCAGACTCACGTAAGTAGATGTGGAAGCACAGTAAGTGGCAAAGCAGCAGGAGAGCAGCCAGAGCCAGAAGAACGATGATGAAGGCCAGCACCAGCAGACTGATGGAGCTCGTCTCTACAGGAGCCGCCGGCAGAAACACCAGCCAGGTGCCATTACCTTTCACAGCTAACAGACAAATCACAAGACCACATGACAAACTACAACCACACACTGCAAAAACAACTATCTGTCTACCAAATCTAAAAATGAATGAGTAAAATGAGTCCTGTCAAACGATTAATCGCATCCAAAATAAAAGTTAACATAATATATGAGTGTGTACTGTGTATATTTATTATGCAAATATAAATACAAACACATGCATGTATATGTTTTTAAAAAATTAAAATATCATTATATATTTATATATGTCATGGCTTTTCATGAAATAAATTTATACATCATATAAAATCTAATAATACAAATATAGAAATGCATATGCATGTAAATGTTTTTTAAACGTATACTGTATGTGTGTATTTACATATGCATAATAAAAAAACATTTATTACTATGATTTATGAATGACCTTTAAGCTTAGTTAAAAATCCTACAATTAATAAAAAAAAAAAAAAAAAAAAAAAATATATATATATATATACATACATAATTAAATATAAAAAAATTTTAAAATATTTTTATTATCATTTAATTCAGTTCAATTTAAATAAATAGCGATTGAATGTGATTTATCATGATTAATCGTTTGATAGCACTACTTAATATTTTGTCTTGTTTTCTGAAAAATTTATAAAAAAAAATTCTGCCAACGGGTAAAAAAAATAAACTTAAACCAATAGCAGATTTGTATTGATTATTGTTTTTACAATACATTTAAAGCAAAACAGAAATATAAAAAAACTATTAAAAATGACGAAAGAACATAAAAAAATTACTGAAAGTTTTAATTCAAATAAAGTTCAATTCAAATTAATATTGTTTCATTCAAAATATGAATAGTATTACAGTATATAAATAATAATTAACCCAAAAATGGAATCAATATGAGATATTTAGCCTTTAAATAAATAAAATTAAACGGTTTAAGCAAAGTTGGTATAAGAAAAATAAACCTAAATAGACTTAAACCAATGGCTGATTTTTTAGTTTTAAGAAGCATAAATTTGCTTAATTTTGATTATTTTTCAACAACTTTTAATAACATTAAATAACACGTTCTACTAAGGAAGAAAAGTATTTTAGTAAGATTAGGTATAGGTCAGTAAGATTAAAACAAATAAAAAAAACAAACCTGTTTTTGAGAGTAGTCTCTTCTGCTCACCAAGACTAAGTTTATTTGATTGAAATGCAACCAAATAATTTTAAATATTAATACAATTCAAAATAACTTTTCTATGTTAATATATGTGTTAAATTGTAATTTATTTTTATGATGCACTGCTAAATTTTCAGCATCATTATAGTCTTCAGTGTCACATGATCCTTCAGAAATCAGTCTAATACACTGATTTACTGCTCAAGAAACATGTGTGATTATTACTTATAATGTTGTCATTACAGTTGTGCTGCCCGATAGTTTTGGGATTCACAGATGAATAGAAAGTTCAAAAGAACAGCACTTAATTGAAATAGACGTTATTAAAGTCTTTGCTGTCGGTTTTGATTAACTCAAGCCATGATTGATAAATAAAATAATTAATTTGATGGGTTGATGAGCAGGAACTGACCCCATAGACATGGCTAATCTTACTCTGAAACTGTGGGGCGGTGCGCAGGACGGCGGGATTCACGTAGTGCTCGATGAAGACAAACAACACCACAAGAATGAGGAGGATCATCCCAACGACAGCAGAGGAAATGGTTACGAAAAAGAACCTGGGAAAATATTCAGCCACTGTCAAACACCTTTGAAGAAGCAAACATATGCAAATACTGCTTCTACATTTGGGTTATCGCATGTCACTTCTGCTCACCAGTAGTTTCTTCCTCCCACACAGTTGTTCAGCCATTTGCAGTGATGGTCGAAGTCTGCGATGCATTTGTTACAAGTGCTGCAGTGTTTGGCTTTAGGTCCTCTGTGAAGAGAGAGGCTGATTATTCACTGAACGTGTTATCTGGATATCAGAGCTGTGTGCCGTTCTTAAATTTGGTAGAAAACAGCATTCTGAAAATATAAAAATAAATGCAATTTAAGAAAATGAAATTAAAATAGTTATTGTTGACTGAAATACAGTAAAATATGCAGTAAAAATAAAGGATTCTGAAATGCAATTTAAGAAACTAAATTAAAATGGAACGTTGTTATTGTTTATTAAAACTTAAACTATTGTTCGTGTTAAGAAAACTCAAATAAACTAAAATATACAGTAAAATATGAGGATTCTGAAATGCAAGAAAAAAAATTAAAATGAAACGTTGTTATTGTTAACTAAAACTATTGTAAAAAAAAAAAAAAAAAAAAAGCTAAAATAAAGTTACAAAAATAGAGTTAAAATATGATGACAATTAAATGGAAATATATAGTTACAAATAATTGTTAACTAAAACTAAAACTATTGCTACATTTTTAAACCAATTAAAAAGAAAACTAAAAACAACAACTATTAAAAAAATAAACATATTTTAAAAAAGCACACTAAAATAACAGTAAATACAAGCGGATGTCCATACACGTCCACCTCACAGAGCGTGCAGTGCAGATTGTGGATGACGTGCTGATGTTTAGTGTTATCAAACACAGGCATGGGGCTGGAGTAATCCTTCCTGCTCCGGACGCCCAGATCCGCCGGGTCGACCGTCACCGCCACCACGTGACTCACCAGATGAAGAACGAACGCCGTGCCGATCAACTACACCTGAAGAGTGAAGGCTGAACAACAGTGCAAACGCACACCTCTGCTGACATCAGCCTGTAATCGTCTGGAGAGGCCTGTCTGCTCACGCGAAGAAAACTTGAGTCATTTGTTCATTATTTGGACGAACTCATTGCATTCGCCTGTGTTTGGGTCTGCGTGCATCCAGCCGATGTAACAGAAACATTGTCTATTTATTATCTTTGTACATTCAGTTATTTTGCATGTGTTTGCTTAGACCTAGTGTTTACGGAACCCTCAATGTGGTGTAAAATATTACACACATAACTGGATTTTTATGACTAAACTGGGTGTAAACTAAAACTAATAATCCTAAAATATCATTAGAATGGAATGAAACTGCTGTATTATTATATTTTATTACATTTAGTGCTGTCAAATGATTCATCAAAATTAATCACATGCAAAATAAGTTTTTGTTTACATAATATATGTGTGTGTGTACTGTATATATTTATTATGTATTTCTAAAAGCACACATATACAGGATATATTTGGAATATATGTTGACATGCATTTACATGTATATATGTATATTATATATAAATGTATTTATTACATAACCATAACTTATTTTTCTTAAATATATACATGCATGTGTTTGTATTAATATATACATAATAAATTAACAAATTATGCGCACATATTTTATGTGAAAAATAAAATATTTTGGATGTGATTCATTGTTTGACAGCACCAATTATATTATATTATATTATATTATTTCATATTATAACAAAAAAATTACAAATAAAAGCTAATTCAAACAATAAAGAAATACTACAATCATATACAAATAATACTGGCTGAACTCATTATTTTTCCAGTGCAATAAAGACACATTTCTTCTTAGTGTAATTAGATTTTTATGGCAGAACTGAATAGATAAAGATATTTCATAAAAAGTCAGTTTTCTGCTGTCATTTCAACTCGTTTATTTAAATCTTCTCTAGTTAAAAAACGAATGTTGACACTGGTAAAATTATTTTGAAGAGTTAAATAATACAATGTTTTGTGCTCAGATTCTGTACCCTGAAAGGTTTGTTCTGGTGGACGGTTTGTTAAGAAAACGGCGTACGCTGTGAAGCTCCACGGCGCCGGCAGAAGAGGCACGTAAACGCCAAAGCCCACGATGGCCATGAAGCTGTAGATGAGCCAAGCGAGGACCTGGAAGCCGTGCAGAGGCAGAGACCAGCCGTTGATCCTGGAGCGAAGCGGAGGAGAGAACAGCTCATTCCTGCTGCCGGAGCTCTGCGGAGCCGTCCGTCTACGGTGACCAGCGAAGCAGTTCAGCTGCAAACACACACACACACACACACACACACACACACACACACACTATCAGCAATTCAGACAGATCAGTCGTGAATCATGACCCTGGAGAACAAAACACTCATAAGGGTCAGTTGTTAGAAACTGAGATTGATGCATCATTTGAAAGTTGAATAGATAGGCTTATAAGTTTGATTGCAACATATAATCAATGCAGTTCAGCATCAAATTGATTTTTACTGTACATTTCTGCCACATGAACATCAACCTGAGATGATAAGCTATTACTGAATATAATCTCTTTAAATGTTTAAATCTCTGTGAAGATAGCTGCTTTGCAATAATTTGCATCATGTAAAGTACAAAAAAATAATAATAATTTAACTAGCACTTGTGTATCATTGCTCTTTTGTTGATTTTGATTGCTTTGGTTGTCTTTATTTGTAAGTCGCTTTGGATAAAAGCATCTGCTGAATGACTAAATTAATATAGAAAATTATTATTATTATTTGTTTACATATTGGCAGTAGGAAATTTACAAAATATCTGCATGGTACTTTTTTTTTTATTAATATCCTAATGATTTTTGGCATAGAAGAAAAATGGATACTTTTGACCCATGCAAATATACATGTGTTACTTATGTTTTTGTGCTCCAGGGTCACATTTGAAAAAAACAAAGAAAAAGAAACAACTGAAAGCAGAAATGTTCTGTAATCTATGCATGGAAGGCTAAATGATTGTGCTTCGAGTCTCTTCAACCAGAACAATGAAACATTTTAAAAGACTCTGCCTGACATCATAATGTTGGCTTGACAAAGCTGCTACTGTCAGGACTGACCCCGAGTTAGTTTTTTCCCAAATCAGGAGAGCAAAACATCTAAACGCAACCCCTACACTAGGATTTACTTCGAAACAAACAGTGAATTTCATAAAGAAACACCTTGACTGAAGTAGAAAGACTGAAATAGTATTTTCTCTTAGTAGGTTTATTCCATTTTTTTTTATTAAAAAAAATATTTTTCAACTTTTAACCTTTCTGCTCTTGTAAAATCCAATCTATCCTATTATTTGATTTAATCCTATCCATCCAATGTCTGTCTGTCTGTGTATATATTGAGCTATTGCCTAGCAACACTAAAACAACTGCCTAGAAACCACTTAGCAACAACCTACAACAACTCAGCCAACAAGAACACTAGCTACAACCTGCAAGCAGTGTTTGATTATATTACATTATGAAAACTAAAAATATTAAAATAAAGGCTAATTCAAAATACTAATATACTCTAGAATGGTTTATAAATAATATTTATATATACATATACATATATATACACATACATACATATATATATATACACATATATATTTACATTATTATTTATAAATGCCACCTGATTAACCAATACAGAAAATTCACTAAAACAACAATAAATACCCGTAACTGCCTAGAAACCTCTTATCAACACCCTAGCAACCACCTTATCAATCACTCAGCCAATTAGAAACATCTTAGCAAAGATTTGTGTCCAGGGTTTTTATTTCTATTTTTAACTACAACTAAAAACATTAAGAATTATTATAGAATTAAAATAAACATATTCAAAAACACACACACATATATATATATATGAATACACTTTTAAATAAATATATTTAAGTTAAAGAACCAAAATTACAAAAGAATTTAATAAATACAAATTAAAGCTATAGAAACATATATATATGTAAAAACTAGTGCTGTCAAATGATTAATCACGATTATTCGGATTCAAAATAAAAAATAAATTTTGTTTACATGGCTACTGTGTAGGCTATATTTATTATGTATATACATTTCTATTTTATTTTATAATATATATAAATAGATTTATAATATATACATAACATATATATATTTTTAAATATTCATGCATGTGTTTGTATTTATATGTACACAATAAATATACACAGTATACACATATATTATGTAAACAAAATCGTTTTTTTGGATGCGATCAATCGCGATTAATTATTTGACCAAAAACCCCACAAAAAAACTAATAGGGAATATTTTTCTCTTTCTCCCACTTCCTGTCAGCTCTACACTGTCCTATAAAAAAGCAAAAACGAAAAACAATAAATTAATATATTACAGGAATATTCAGGAATAAGTAAAAAAATCAATATAAAACATCAAAATAAAAGCCCGAAATATAAATAAATAGTATCTTATGCTATAACATTAAATCACTTTTTTCAACACCCTAGCAACCACACTTCCCAAAAAGCCCAGCTTCTTAAAACTTTAATAAACCCTAAATAATCCTCAGATCTCCCTTGTTCAAGCTTCAGAAGTGTTTGTAAAGTACAAGGTGGAGTCCTGCTGAGCTTCTCCTGTCGAGCACGAGCAGAATGATTGTGTTGCCTAGCAAATGTCATCATCATAAACGCAAATGCAACCCGAAGAAGGACTCAAACATTAGTGAAAGCAGTCTAATAATGAGTAACTTACACAAAACCAACGCAGGAGGAACTCTTGTGTCATGAATAACAACGTTAACTATTACCTTTTCACACAGCTACTTTATTAAACTTTTACCAACACCATATATAATACATATATAATAAAAAACAATCAATTTTCCCCACGAGCGTGAATAAAAATTCACTTGCATTCGTCATTGAACGGCTTCCAGCTGTTTTCCCTTGAATAACATCTGCTGTTGATCATATGGATCTCTTGGATACAGTTTGCTGATCCATTGATTTCTTCATCCTCTCCTTCACAGTCCACTGTTCAGAAGCTGAAGACTCGTTTTCAAATCCATTATCCAGTATTACGGGGTTTAATGTCTTATCCTAACGCTAACATATCTCACATACCGTATCAGATACTTAAAGTATTAATTATTCGTCAATAAATAGGATAAAATATCTTCCCACAGGCGCAGCGGTGCGCATCTGACTTCAGTCGGAAACATTGTAAATGTAAACCACTACGGCGAAAGCGTAACTGTTGAATATTAATTAGGGAAGGCGTACGTCATGCTGAGCCTTCCAATGGCGTGCGGCGGTGCATGAATATTAGTAAGACCGCTATTGAATATATATTTGACACGGAAACTAAAATGTGAACACGCTTTTTCACACTTCATAATTTTTTTTTTTTTTTTTACAAAATATAAACAACAAAACAACGCAAAAACATTGAGATTAAACTCAAGCATAAAAAGTGGATATGTAAAAAACCTTAAAACGTGTGGACCATTGTTTGACTGTAATGTGATATGGAAAGGTTGCAATGCAAACACAATAAAACTTACAGAACATGGAAGTTGTCAGGGGTGAAAGATTTTAACTGTTACCTAGTGACCAGTAAGACATGCAAAGCCAAGTGCAAATGAGAGCTGTCTATGAATGCATGTGAGTTTCACACTGCAGGCAAATATGCAGATTATTTTCATATCTTGATTTAATGCATGAAATACTAAACTCCCAATTTTTTTTATTTGGTTTAATCCGTGTATTTAATAAATATGCACTGTGTTGCATACTACTAGTAACAATGTAGCATTTTTTCTTTCCTTTTTCTTTTAAAGATTTTAAATAAATTTGCATTTTTTCTGAATTATCTTTGAAAGTCCAGTTTGAATTACCATTGTGTAAGAAGTGTTCTGCAAAAACACAGTAAACATTTTACAATTTTATCAGGTCACTGCTGCATTAGGCAATGACTTTTCTTTCTTAATGTTTGGCATTTCCGTTTTGTGCACCAAGCAATTCTGTGACTGTGCTCTGTTGCTGCTTGTAAAACGACTCCTAAAGCAAAAGCATTTGAGAACCACAGTGATGTTTGGACAAAGGGTTTTTAAGGATGTGAAGTGCTACTTCCTAAAGTTCACAAAATAAAAAGGAGAAGCAAACCTACACATAATTATGAGTTGATATAATGCTGAACATTAAAGCTGTGATCAGAGGAAAAAACTGCTTTTAACCAGCATATAAAAAGGGAATCAGACACAGCTTTTATTTAAAAACAAACACGTGATGCAGTGAATCTGTACAAGCTTCCAGTCCTTTAGAAGAGCACATAATTATCAGCTGTTAGCCGTAGACCCAGGCTCTGGAGACTGAAGAAACTCATACGGGTCCTGAACCATCTCTGTCTGATCTCCAACACCCAGATGAGGTGAACTTCCTGACCACAGTGAGCAAACAAACAAGGTTAATATACAGAATATTAGGATTTCATTTAACCATATATAACGCTACTGTATCATATTTGATTGTCTGATTGATGTCATCCAGTAAAAGATCTTTTAGCGTAACGGCACAAATGTCCAGCTTCAGCTGGGGTCTCGTGTGCCTTTTTGCGGTCATATCTGATTTTTATCAAATCAAATTTTCAGATGAACTCTTACAGGACTGAAGCAGCTTGACTTGACTGGATTCTCTTTTAGAGAAATCTGTGCGTCTCGAATCTGATCACCAGGATCTTTTGAGGAGCGTTTGTTTCCAGAAGCTTTACTGTCACTGTTCCTCGGCGGAGCAATGATCTTCACAAGCCTCCAAAACATCTCACATCTTCTGAGGAGCCTTTATTTCTTCATCTCTCAGTCAGCACTGCATTATATGTCTGGATCACTTCAGTCTCATCTTGCATATTATTGGAGATGGAGTGATAAATCCACTGATAGCTAGATCATTTTACTTCAGTACCTTGAGTACTGTTAAGGATTACACTTATTTACATTACAGGTATCAGAATTTCATCATAGAAATATTAGCATCTCCAGCAAATAGCAGTTTTTGGCTCTGTTTGGGCCTTTGAATTTAATTGAGCTATCTATCAATTACCAAAATAAAAAAAATAAAAAAAATAAAATGAAAATAAAAATTCTGACAATTATAGCAGATTTCTATGGTTTTGTAAGGTTTAAAATAAATAAATAAAAAAAGTCACAACCCCCAAAAAATAAATACAAAGCATTAAATTAAATTGTAAATAATTATAAATATATACATTTGACTACAGACAAGATATTTTTGCCCAGTTTGGGTCTTTGAATTAAACTAAAATAATTTTTTCCTTTATATTATCACTATATCAGATCATATGATACATAGAAGCCGGAACAAATGTACTGGGTTTGTACCACATGGATCAAATGTGGTACAAAAAAACATACAAACTTTTGGGATAATTAAAAAAATACTTGGCTTAACGTTAAATAAACTGTTACAAAATAATACAAATATATATTTTGGCTTCAAGTTTAATAAACTGTTTCATTTAAATTAAAAAAATTACTTTTTTTGGGGGGTTTTGTCAGGTTTTGCACAAAATTATCAATCCCCAAAAAATGACTGATGTATAAATTCAAAAAATTACTCAAGGGGGCTAAAAGCTCAGAAAACTGTTCTATTTAAAAAATATATATAAATAAAAAAAATCAGATTTTTGCACAAAATTATGAATGCCTGTGATGGATAAATTATAAATGTGACTCTTTACCTAAATGGTGCTGATCCCGCTCTGAAGTGTTGGACAGGGACGAGAGATTGGAGGAGGGTCTGGATCCGACTCTGTCCACGGCTGCGTCCTGGAACTCCTGCAGGAGTTTAGCTGCATCCTCAAAGTGCTGCTGACCGTCTTCATGCTCCGGCTCCTTCTTCACACATTTACCTGCAGATCAGAGAAACACCAAAGATCAGCTGGAGCATCAATAAACTGAAAACGCAACGGTGAGTTCCGACTCACCTAATGTGTTGAGCATCTCTAGAGACATGTCTGGGTAGCTCTTCATAGACATGAAGTCCAGCACTGAACCAGATTCCATGCCACTTCCATCTGTTCCCTTCAGAAACACAGAGAAATGGCCACTTTAAGAGGTTTGAAACTTGCAGCACGATAGATAAATGATATAATTCTTACCTGCATGTCACATAAGCTTGATTTAGTGTCATCAATCGGTAAGTTTCTTTTCTGGAATACAAAAAACTTTTTATGTATTCATTTACAGCCTATAATATTTTTCACATTACTATTTTCTTAGTCTCTTCTGCTTACCAAGGCTGCATTTATTTGCTCAAAAATACAGTAAAATTGTATAATATTATTACAAATTAAAATAAATGTTTAAAATGTGAATATATGATAAAATATAATTTATTCATGTGATCACAGCTGAATTTTTCAGCACCATTACTCCAGTCTTCAATGTCATATGATCCTTTAGAAATCAGTCTAATATACTGATCAAGAAACATTTCTGATTATTATCAATGTTGAAAACAGTTGTGCTGCACAATATTTTTATGTAAACCGTGATATTGAAATCTTTTGTAACATTATACATGTTTTTATTGTCACTTTTGATCAATTTAATGAATCCTTGCTAAATAAAACTAAAAAACTAAGTGTATTCCTGATACACTCGATGATCACAATAAAAATCAGCTGTCAAAAGACACATTTTTGTTTATTTAAATACCTGTCGAATTTGAACGATGGCTTTCGAATGATCGCCGGCCGTCATTTTATCCAGTAAATCATCCACAAGCCTTTTGGTAAAACTCCCACAACCCTTGACGAACTCCTGCAGACTGAAGCACACACACACACCATCACACAACAGTCCAACGCAACAGTAATAAAGCTGTTACACGGGTCTGATCTGAAAACCTGAGAGCGCACTGGACCCCGGTCTCGTCTCCGTAAGCCGAGTACAGCATGTCCATCTCCTCGGGAAGCAGGTCAGGATAGACAGAGTTGTTCTGAAGGGTCTGAGTGTTGTACGCGCTGCTCAAAAACGTCACTGAAACCGAACAACAGGATAAACTCAATGGAGAGAATAAGTCACATGCTCATACAAGATTCCTTCATGATTTAATAACTGACTCCTTACAGACGGTCATGTGATTCACAACCCTACAAATGATATAAACCTTTAAAAATGTTACCTTTGTGTCTCCTGTCGTCTTTAAAACCCAGCGACGTCAGTCCAGGTATGAGCTTATTTGCCAAAGAGCTCAAATCTATAGGATGAGTCTCTTCCTCTGTGAACAATAATCAATATACACTAGTTCAGGCACATGATATTATTGCTCGGGATAAACTTTCTACAACAAAGTCAGCAACCAAATCTGCATTGCATTGCATTATATGCAAGTATAATCCAACTATGACAGATATAGAGGGATGACTGATCATTATCTCATTTTATATAAGTATCTGCTGTCCTGTTAAAAAGATTTCACTGATTCACAAGCATCATGATTTCAGACTTTACAAGGATTACCACCTCACTGTTTATCGTTTACGCTACGTTTACACACACACACACACACATACGTAGTAGTGGCAGACATTGAAACAGATGATGCTCATACCTTCTGCCTCAGGATCTTGATTTACAACATTGTAGATGAGGGAACCTTCAGAGTCTTTTTTAAGGTATCCAATCTATATGCAAAATAAAACAAATGTTCTGGTTATGTGTAATAAACTATGGCAATCTTGCATTAAACATCGTTTCTACAAGCCGTCTACCACAGTACAGGAGTCTTGATGTGGTCGAGGGAACAGCATATAGTACAGACCAGTCGAATCTACTGATTGCTTACTTAATATGTAATTAAAACTGAACTTAAACTGAGAATATGATCTTATTAAAAGCATTAGGAAACTATATAAATTATTTATTTCAATCCTTAGTTTGACCCAAACTCAATTTAACCTTGAAAATAAACAGTTATAAGATTTAAAAAATAATAATACAATTAGGAAAATGAAGAAGAAGTATATAAGATTCGGCTTTTTTAATATTTATGTCCCAAAAGGGCAATATTTATTCAGTGATTTCTGTCTATTTGACCTGTAAAGGAAAGGGAGGAATGTTCTGTACACAACAGGAGTTCATCATTTTTCATATTTAGTTTATTTTTAAGTATCTGACAAACCGCAATAGATGTTTTACATGCCTCTTTTGCCTTTTTGTGGAAACATTTGGGTAGCAATATTAATTTTGAAATGTAACTTACATGTTTTTCTATATTTACATTTATATTATGGCAAATGTAAATTATACAGTATTATTTAATGTTAGTTTTTTCACTATATATTGCACGTGTTTTAAATATTGCATTGCTAGTTTGCTTATTACATTCCAAAATGAATATCGCTACCCATATTATGTGAATTTCACAATTTCATTTTAAATTTAACTTTGATTTTGCACTAAACATTGCACATATGCACGGGAAAATATCAATTTAAATACAGTGCCATTTTAATATACTTCATTTAATTTTAATTTTGCTTTAAACATTGAACATATAAATGGAGGGCCAAATTAGTCCAAATTAAATATATAAATAATATATTGTATATATTAAAATATATAAATAAATCAATAAATACGTAATTAAATCATAAAATACATGTATAACTAAATGCAGAAATGTATAAATAAATATATATTAATTAACTAATTAATTTTTATTTATTTATTGATTAATTTCTTTCATGTATTTATTTAGCAGAAATAAATACAGATAAATAAAACAAACGTTAAGAAACCTATTGGTCCTGTATTTAATTATGTATTTATTAATGCATTATTTATTTTTAACGTTTTATTTATATATTTCATCATTTATTAAGTTATTTACTTTTGAGTCATTTGGCCCTGAAAATACAAATGTAAATACAGAAAATCATTACTCTTTTTTTACTATAACATATGTATTCGATTTTAAAATTAACATTGCTATCCAGAAGTTTCCATATATGAGTAATGTAATTTAATTTTAAATGTAATTTTTATTTTGTACTAAACATTGAGCATGCGTATGTAAATTTAAATACAGAAAATCGCATTTTACATATTGCATGTTCGGTGAGTGTAGAAACACGAGGCACCTTAGAGTTTGGCATGAAGCGGTTGATTCGATCCCGTGCTTCATCCGCGGCGTGCTCCACCAGCGCTAACACATGCTCCTCCGCCGTGCTGTCCGTGGAACTGCAGGCGTTGCCCTCCAGCTCATACAGATCACTAGACGAGCAACACATCTGATCAATCACACACTCGCAAACACTCAAAGCACCGCAGCTCAGCGCTTTACCTGATGATAGGCTCTTTCACAGGCTGCTTTTTGGACTTTTTGGGGTACTCCGTGTGGATGGGCAGGATCTCCGTCACTGGTTCCTCCGGCGTGATGTCGTCATCTCCCAAAATGGCAGCCTGCTGAGAGAAATCCATGTCCTGCATAAACGACATGCTGCGCTTCAAAGCTAACAGCCGCTCCTGTGAACAGAGCACAAATAGAGCAACACAGCACCCATTTACTCCTCCTGCGGGAGCTGGTAGCTTTGCCATGAGGATGGGAGACGCGGGACATCCGACACGGGATGGACTGAAATCAAGAAAGTGACTGGATGGTGGAGATACTCATCTCTGAATCCACGGAGCACTTCAGAGTAATTGATCATGCCACATCTTACTAACACAATAAAATAACAGCAAGGGGATTAAAGTCCCGTCTTATACTATAAACACACTGTTTAAGGATTTAAAAAATTGGCTGCACTATTTCTCGGTCACAAAGAACAAAATCTATACAATTAGATATCACCTTAAATTATATTTTATTGTACAAAATATGATATTATATTGTTTTAGCATCTCATAAGATATGTTGGTAACACTTCAAAATAGGTAACACTTTTTAACTATTAACTGTGACTTTCAATAAATTCTTTATTTACTGTTTATTAATAGTTAGTTTAGGTATTGGGTAGGATAAGGGATGTAGAATAAGTTACTAATGTGTGCTAATATTCTAGTAATAGTTTTATTATATAACAAACAAACAAATAAATAAATAAATATATATATATTTTTTTTTTTTTATTATTATTAAAATATATTAAACAGAATTTTCCACCACTTAAATTTTTTTAAACATTTGAAAGATTTCTTAATTAATGTATTCATTTGATTAATTTTGTCCATACAATTTCCAGACTTTACAATAACAACTTTAAAATTCCCTAATATTTCCGACGGTGAGAATCCTGAAAAAATCAGCTTCCATTCATGAAAAAAAAAATTATCTTCGTAACGTTCCCAAACCATATAGACTATTATCCCAATCAAGACGTAATGGAAAATATTGCATTTTATTTAAAAAGCACACAGAAAGAAGCATTTTTACTAGTTTCATCGATTTTGTGTATATTCTTTTACTATAATTTTAGTAAAAGTTTAGTCATTTTCTTGTGTTTTTGTCATTGTTATTATTAATATTTATTTTTCTTTATTAGCTTTAGTTTATTTAGTTTAAATTATTTCAGTACTTCAGGTTCAACTAAATTAAACTGAGAAAAGCTACATTGGAAGCTAGTAAAATGTATTTTATTTCAACTACCAAAAAAACATTTTTTTATGCTTTTAGTGGTAACACTTAATAATAAGGTCAACCAACTAACTAGATGCGTCAACAAACTAAACATGAACAATACTTCTACAGCATTTATTAATCCTAGTTAATGTTAATTTCAGTATTTACTAATACATTATTAAAATCACAAGTTGTGTTTGTCAACATCAGCTAAAGCACTGTGAGCTAACATGAACTGTACAGTATATTTATTGTGTAATAATAGGGTAATAAATGCACTGTTTATATTCAGTGACTTAATACATTAATGTTAACAAATGCCACCTTATTGTAAAATGCTACTGTTTTAGTTAACTATAATAACCCTGCATATAAAGTTTTCCCGATCGAATGGGAACGATGGCACGGATGAACTGGATGACGAACAACAAAAGCAGAAAATAACCAAACTGCATTAAAAATGTTACTTTGCTCATCATTTTGAATCCTGTGTGGAGAAGTTTCTTGGCGGCTTTGTAGTAAACCGTCTCCGGTCGGTTATAAACCATGGCGTTGTCACACATCAGCTTGAAGTCTGCCTGGAGAGATCCAAAAGAGTTACACTTTTAAAGTTAAAAGTCTTTTTAGTGAAGCCTAAAACTAAGACGAACGAAGAGAGCTGGACACATGCCTACCTTGAATTCTGTGATAGTTTTGTATTCATTCGCATCGATTTTATCCTTCATTGTGCTAAAGTCCATGGGATGTTTGATTATCATGGAGTATCCTGGAGCAATGGCGTCCGTCACCGGGAAGGCGAAGAATCCGTGTGGATCTTTCCTGTTGAGACAGAAAGATTGTATGCAGATATAATGCAGATATGAGAAAAAGATTAGAACTACAAAGGCATCTGCTTTTTCAGACGCTCACCTCTTAAGCAAACGCAAGAAATGCTCCAAGAGCTGCTGGCGAGGGGTGGATTCGTTTTCTAGGAAAAAACAGGACAGACATTAAAAAAAATGTAATAAAATGTGGGATTTGTTTTGATGGATTTTTTTAACAAATGAATAATTACTGTTATATTGCTTAGTTAATGGATAGACTAACGTTAACTAATGGGCATTTATTATATGGTTTCAACAAACACAACTCGTGATGTAAATAATGCATTAGTAAATGCTGAAATAAGCTTTAACTAAGATTCTGTATAAGTATTGTTTATTCTTAGTCCATGTTACCTAATGTTGTTAAGTAATGTTAACTAGTGAACCTTATTGTAAAGTGTTAGCATTTGGTATATAGTAGTACCTTGTTGAGTTCGACAGGCTCGTACGGGCCGATCCGCCTGCTGCTCCACTTCCACTTTCACTCCAGGATGAAATTCATCTGCTTCTGATTCCGATTCGAATTTGTCCCGCTTCCGCTTCTTCTCCTCTGGTTCCAGCTTCACCTGAGGCACAACGCTCCTTTAGCAACAGCACTCAACTAACTAATTATCCTCTATATCATCATCATAACGGCTTTACCTCCACGGGCTTCGGGAGAGTGAACGGCTCCACTGGTGCACTGGCAGCGTTTTCTGACTGCTCTCTCTCACGCTTCTTCTTTTTCTCCTCCTGGATCAAATACATACAGCATTCATTTGAAAGATGAAAGGTCGGTAACTTGAGCTGTTTTTACATTTGCAATCTACTGTTATTTTTGTATCATTGAGATGCATTTCCTTTTTTTTTTTTTATAAAATGCGTCTATATAATTTTTTTCATTGATTTAAAAAAAAACTTTCAGCATATTTCAATTATTGTTGAAGTGTATAAAAAGTAAAAAAATGTTTTATGGCTTTAGTTCAATATTTTTATAGTTAAATATATAATACTTTTATTAATAGTTTGAATTAGCATTTGTTTTTTAGATTTTCCATTTTCAGTATAATTTTAGTTTTCAGTATAATATACTTTTAGTAATTTTGCTGTTTTATCATTTTTGTTAATTGATTTTTTTAATAAAATGTGTCTAAATATTTTATTATGTTTTTATAAATTAATGTTTATTTAATTTTAAGTTATTTTAGAGCATTAAGTTAAACTAAATTTACAAAAATAAATGGTGTTCTGGCATTAAGCTGAAAAAAACTAGTTTTATATATATATTACATTTTATTTACGTTATTGTTGAAGGTTATTAAAACACGTTTTTTTATGGCTGGAATTAGCATTTGTTATTAGATTTTCCATTTTCCAAGTTTTTAGCAATTTCATTCATGCATTTATGTCTCAATATGATCTTCACTCACCTTCCTCCTCCTCCTCTCCTCATCATCTCCATACTTCTCCTTCTCCTTCTCTGATTTCTTCTTCTTCTTCTTTTTCTTCTCTTTGTGCCTCTCCCACTCGTGGTCAGAGCGGTCATCATAGTAACTGGAGTCGTGTCCGGATCCGGAGAGCTCAGTCACTTCACTGCCGCCCACCTTGAGCACCAGCTTCAAGGGTTTATCCAGAGGTTTGTCCTCATAATCTTAAAAAAGACACACAAAGCCATCGAGAGTCTTTTTTTTTTTTGTAAATGAACATACCTAATGACATTTTTCTGCTGCTCTAGAGGAGATGTGCTTTGATATCTTTCTCATTTACCTCTAGAGATAAACTACAAGAAGCATCACAAGATCAAACCCACTATCTAGTGTACATACACCAAAATACCCCCTGATGGTCCTGTTAAACTAACTACTACTGTCCTCTCCACCTGTAGCTGGTGTGTGGTGAGCGCACTGGCGCCGTTGTCCTGTGGCTGCCGTCGTATCATCCAAGTGGATGCTGCACACTGGTGGTGGTTGAGGAGAGATCCTCCCCACATGATTGTAAAGCGCTTTGGGTGTATGGCAATACACAGTAAAGCGCTATATAAATGCGTCATTCATTCATTCATTCATAACCCTCCCCTTTATGATGATCGTTTAGACCAGGATAATAAAACATAATATATGGTAACAAATGTAAAGTAAATAAAAATTAAATAAATAAATAAATAAAATAAAAATTAATAATATTAAACGAAGTAAATAAGCAATAAAATAAATACAACAATAATAAATAAAAATAAAATGAGAATATTATTAATTATTTATTTAATTAACATTTTACTAAATAAACTATTTTAATAAAATAATCAATAAACCTTTATTATCAAATTAACCATTATTAAATAAACCATTTCATTAAAATAATAAATTAGTTAAATAAATAATAGTAATGAGACTAAAACTAAATAAATTATTAATAAATAAATAAATAAATAATAAATACATTTAGCAAAACAACAGAACAATAAAGTAAACAAACGACACATTTAACAGTACAGCACAGAGAGGAGAGAAAACTAAACATATTAAAGGAACGGAAGCTAACGTTAACTATTTTCCAAATAATATTCTCCACATCTATAATATTACACCTTCTCAATATAAATTGGCTCTTTAAACAAGCAAATATTTTAGGATGGATGGAGATGTTTCTAAATATCTAAATGTTGAAATCCTCGTGATTTAGACAACGCGCAAAATAAATAATCATGAATTAAATGTGTGATTTGTATGTTTTTGCATCAGCAAAAACAGATATATCTTGTATATAGAAACTATTTGGAATAATACACAGACTTACAGAACACTTAAACAGATTTTCATATGCATATCTAACATTTTACCTCCTTCAACCTTTCTCCACTCGGGTCTGTGTTTCTTGTGCTTCTTTCCCATTTTTGCCCTTATTTATGTGGAAAAACCAGGTCTAATCTTGCACAATTCACGTATTTCTGTCTCGCTGGGTGAACTGCGACAACAACATTAGCAGCTCGGGTTAACTTCCGGTTTCAGGCGGTGCTGTTTCCGGGGCAGGTTGACGTCAGCGTGAGCGCGGTAAGTTCGAGATCGTCTGTAGCTGTTGTGAGGTGAGTGTGTTTATTTCTACTGTGTGATGTTAATTGACTTTATCTGTTAATAAACATGACAGTTAACAAAAATAAACAGCAGTAGACCCAAGAAATCCGGAAGTAGTTATTCCGGTCGTTAAGTTTACGACAGTAACGACTGCGTTTCAAAATATAGTGAGCTCCATTATTAACGTAACGTTAGATAACGTTACCATGTTTGCGTGAAAAATATTCATATCATATTCAAATATATATTCATATGAAAAATATTGGTGCAATGTTATTGTTACGGTGGAATTTAAATATTGCTTGCTAATTGGTTGTTGATTAATTAGCTTTTTGCGAGGTTACTAAAGGTTTTTTTTATAAATGTTACCCGACCTGGGGCCTGTTTCATAAAACAAGTTTACCAAATAAGCCAGGTTTATTTCAGTTAGTCTGACTTATTGTCAGTTAATTTGGTTTAAAATAAGTCAGATTATCTGCCATAAGCCTGGCTTATTTATGAAACAGGCCCCTGGACCAGAACAAAATGAAAAGCTGAATAAATAAGCTTTCTACTGAGGTATACTGAAAATTACGTTATGGTTTATTTACAGAAGGGAAATGTACTAAATATCTTCATGGAACTAATCTTTAATTTTGACCCATGTAAATATTAACCCATGCTGCTTATGACGGCTTTTGTGCTCCAGGGTCACAAATGTGATATTATGTCACCTGGGGCCTGTTCCATAAAACAAGTTCACCAAATAAGCCAGGCTTGTTTTAATTAGTCTGACTTATTACGAACCAAATCAACTGACAATAAGTCAGATTAACTGAAATAAACATGGCTTGTCTTGTTTAATGGAACAGGCCCCAGCTTGTGTTTTGTGTTTCTCAGTTAACAGCAGTTTCAGGAATGGACCTCTCTGACCATCACATGACTGATATCATCCGCCCTGATGTGCACATAGAAGTCCATATCAAATCTCAGAGGTAAATCATGATTGAATGAGCTCTGCATTATTCTATGGGATGAATTGACACTGATTTAGCATTCATATTTAGGTTCACAATCACTCCAAAAGAAATTAAAAGTTTATCCAGCAAGAATGGATTAAATTGATCGACACTTATAGTGTTACAAGAGATTTCTATTTGAATTAAATGCTGTTCTTTTGAACTTTCTGTTCATCTGTGAATCCTGAAAAATAAAATATATCACAGTTTCCACAAAAATATTGTGCAGCACAACTGCTTTAAACATTGATAATAATCATGTGACACTGAAGACTGGAGGAATGATGCTTTGTATCACAGGAATAAATTACATTATAATATATATTTACACAGAAAACAGTTATTTTAAATTGAAATAATATTTCACAATATTACATTTTTTTCTGGATTTTTAATCTAATAAATGCAGCCTTGATGAGCAGAAGAAAGACCCCACATTTTTTAATGGTAGTGTATATATATATATATATATATAATATAAAGTATTAATGTTTAATATATATATATATATATATATATTACTGTATATACACACTGAAATGCTGCCTACTTAGGAATCTCACTAGCTTTTGAAACATAGCCCTGGCTGTAGTTCTCTTTGATTGCCTTGAAATCCAGACCTGAGGAGAGAGTGAGGTCACAGATGGGGGGCCTGATTGTGGTTACATCCTTGGCAGGCCTATGCCTCACCAGTGACCAAATAGTTTTCTTTGGTCTGTCCTGCTGCACACAGGGAATGCAGGATATTTTCATATCTCCTTTGTTTATCTCTGCGATCAATCTTTCCCCACTATATTTTATTCAAGCCATACTGAACATCAGATATGCTTTAATAGACTGTTCAGCGCTGACATGTTTGAGGTGAGGCGTTCTTCAGGATGATTTTGTGATGTCATGTACTGAAACACAAGACTTGCTTGTGCTTGAGAGAAAGATGTGAGTTGTGAACTGCCTTCGCTGCAAAGTAAGGGTTGTGGACATGTATTGTAGATACTGAAGTTGTCTAATCGTTCTCTGATCTTCCATTTCTTGCAGGAGCTTAAGTTTGATCCAGGCTATGGAGGAAAACTATGAGGTGGACCTGGTCTACATCACAGAGCGCATCATTTCTGTGACCTTCCCCAGTAATGTAGAAGAGCCGAGCTACAGCGCTAACATAAAGGAGGTCGCCACCATGCTACGCTCCAAACATGGTGACAACTACTTGGTGAGACATCAAAATCAATATCTTTGAGTACTAAAATAATTGTATTTGTAGTTGAAGTACTATCAAGGACTTTGTGGAAAGAAAAAATCGAACTCATATTTATTTATTCTACTAATATAGTTATTTTGTATTAACTTAAAAATGTTTTTTTTTTTCTCAGGTCTTTAACCTCAGCGAAAAGCGCTGTGATATCTCCAAGCTGAATCCCAAAGTAAGTAGTATTTACTTTCACTTTTTTAAGTTATCTAATGTTCTTTGCTCTTACTCGTGCTCCGGTGTGTTTGTTTGTGCAAGGTGCTGGATTTTGGCTGGCCGGACCATCATGCTCCAGCCCTGGATAAGATCTGCAGCATATGCAAAGCCATGGACACTTGGATGAACGCTGACAGTCACAATGTGGTGGTCTTACACAATAAGGTACTGTTTCATTTGTGCTTTTCTGTTTTAGGAATGGGAGACATGTTTTTTGGTAACACTAGCAACAAACATCACAATGTCATGTGGCATGTAAAAAAAAACCCAAAACACAGTGATTGGATTTAAGGTTTTATAAGTGCACCACTTATCCGATGGCTGCTCCAAAAATTGAATTTATATACAAATAAATGGAGAAAATCAATCAATCAATCATATTATATTTATATATACAAATAGTAGTATGTAGTATGTCTATATATTTAATTTAATAATTAACATTACAATATTGTGTTTTTAGTTTTGCTACATGCTAAATCCGTTGTGATTTGAATCTTATGAGGTCTGATGAGAGTTATGATGTTCCCTAGGTAATAGCCAGTAGAACAGCTCAATAGGTTTTGAAACAGAGCCGTATCTTATGTTTGCCTAATCATTTCTTTTATCTGCACATTATAGTTACTGTAAAAAGCAGACATACTGGTTTGTCAGTAGATGGCGTTCTCAGGCAGCTCTTAACAACCCGGGGCGGTGTAGGGTCATTAAAGGTCATGGTGGTCTGGACAGTGTGATTTATGATGCAATTGCAGAGGCTTTACGTGAGAAAACATGCCTGATTTTACTTGTAAAGTTAATACTTGGCCATTGTTTTGAAAGCCTTTGCCTGACCCTGTCCTGAGGTTCAAGCGAATCTGTTTTCTTAAACAATTCATTTGAATGTATCCTTCTGATCTGGTTAAGTCACATAGCTGGTTACCACTTACAAACATTAGAATGATGACAGCGCGTTTTGAAGTTAGATTGTTAAATGTTTCTTGTTATTTCTGAGGATAGTGGGATCGTTAAGTGCCTCGCCAAAGTAGGGGATTCGTTCAGTGAGTATAAACGTCAGAAAAACAGACTCTTGTGGAGTTTGTGGCTTACCTTCTCAGTGGCTCACAGGTCTGTCCTTATGTGGGTTCAGTGCTTTTAGAAATGCTTTTCATTGTATTCCCCTTGATTTCAAACAGACCCGACTCTTTCCACACCCTCAAGACGCATCTTACCCATTACTAGTGCTCTGTGAGAGCTTTAAGAAATATAGTGCTGCCAAGAGAGGTTGTGATCTGGATATATAAAGGGCCAGAAATGTCTTAAACTCAAATATTCCCCCGTTTTAACAGGAAACCATAAACACTGCATTGTTATGGCAACTTGTGTTGTTCTTTGTAACAGTGGAAACACGACCCAATGGCTTGGTGGTGGAAATGTTCACTCATTCAGAAAGAACACAACTGTGTCTTTATAGTGACTCAAACCATAAATGAAATAATTAGTTTTAAATTCTTTGCTGACCTGAAGTATCATAACGCTTAGGTTATTCATGCTCAAAAATACCTTTTGAAGCCTGGAACAGTGTTGCATTAGTATTAGAACATGATATAGCTTGATAGTATTTATTCAAATTTGTTTTATATCAAATGTTTTGATTTTTACATATTCCATTTACATTTTCAAATGTATTTTATTTATTGTTTTATTTCATTTTTTTAAGTTACACTTAAAAAAATATATTTAAAATTAGTTTTATTTTTTCCTTGCTTTAATTACATTTTATTATAAACATAAACAAACATTTAAATAGTTTTAAAAAATAATTTATTTATGGCATAATTTATATGCTATAGAAATATTAATAATAAATCCTATTTCTGTTATTTATCT
This sequence comes from Enteromius treurensis, assembly GCA_032275025.1. Classification (NCBI taxonomy): domain Eukaryota; kingdom Metazoa; phylum Chordata; class Actinopteri; order Cypriniformes; family Cyprinidae; genus Enteromius; species Enteromius treurensis. Next base: position 20,489,721 of record JAUCMU010000151.1, read on the forward strand.
GCATACTAATTTAATTTGTATACTTTATGCACAACACAATTTAATTATTTGACAAATAAAATTAATTAATTCCATAAAAAAATCTAAAATAAAATCCTAATATTTATGCTACTGTTTTCCTAACAAAAGATTATGTTACTAATTTTGAATCTAAAAATGTTGAATCTAAAAATGAAAAACAAACAAATAAATATTTTCTTAATGAATTCACAGTTTTTCATGATATAGAAGTTCACTTAATTGTAACATAAATAAAAATGAACTAATATGATCCCCATTTGAAAAATTACGTTAAATAATTATACTGGGGACATGAAAGAGTGTATCGCATTGATTGATAACCCCATCTTCCTCTCATCGTGCAGGGAAACCGAGGTCGAACAGGAGTAGTTGTGGCTGCGTACATGCATTACAGCAACATATCAGCGAGGTAAGACGTGTAGACGACGTACTGTCTGTGTTTATTGAATTAAAGATGCTCTTCTGAGCGCTTATTATGGAAAGAGCTTAATCCCACATCACAAGACCGGCCACTCGTTAGGTAACACATGAGCAGGAAAAACAACTGCCAAATCGCATCACTTTACAAAGGCCGATTCGTCTCAAGACTCGAATTAAGTGCTGATCAAATTCGTCCCTTATGCAAAAGTGTATTCATGCTATTTTTATGGATAGAATGCTTCCAGTAAATACAAGAAACACATGTAAATACCTCTCCTGGAAACCAAGACAAAGATGCTTATTATGAATATGACTTTTTGTATTTGAAAAAAATGACCTAACCATTTACAATAATGTTAGTGTTTCCTTTGCCTCTGCAGTGCAGACCAGGCTCTGGACAGGTTTGCCATGAAGCGATTTTATGAAGATAAAGTGCTTCCTGTGGGACAACCCTCACAGAGAAGGTCAGTGGTGCTTTGTTTTCTCGATCTGACCTCTTATCTTTGTGCTTTATGAGTTTGACCCTTATTTTGAGCGTTCAGCTTCAGCTATAGTTCAGATTTATGAGCTTCACCCTCATGATAACACAGCCCCAAACATACCAACGATGCCTTTATAGTTAAGTAAGGTTATGAGTTGTTTAACCAACCGTGCCCTTTGGCAGTATGGTACGTCATTAAAAGTAAAACTACTTGATGTTGCGTAATCTCTAAAAGAGTTTCTTATCACCTCATGTCTGATCTCGTCTTTACTGCCATTATTTTATATGCAAATGACAAATCTAACTAATGATCAAACTGCTGATGCATCTGCAGCTCAACTAATAGCAATATATACATATATATGTACAGCAATTCAAAATATTGGGGTCAGTGAGAAATTAATTTTAATTTTAATTCATTTTATTTTAAAAGGTCACATTAAACTGATCAAACATGAGATCTATACAGTATTTCTATTTTAAAAGAAATGTTTTTCCAATTCTTCCAATTCAACAGAGAATACTTAAATGTGTTATTATTTCGACAAAAATGTAAGAAATTTTTTATTGAACAGCTATTAGAATAATTTCCGAAAGTTGATGTGACACTGGAATAATGATGCTGAAAATTCAGCTTTGAGTTACACATATAAATGACATTTTAAAATATATTTAAATAGAAAACAAATATTTTAAATTGTAATAATACTTCTAGTGCTGTCAAATGATTAATTTTGAATAATCACATCCAAAATAAAAGTTTTAGTTTACATAATATATAAATGATATATATATATATATATATATATATACAATATAATTTTATATATATTATTATATAATTTATATTATATATACTATTATATTATATATAAATACACATACACGCTCATGTACTGTTTATATGTATGTGTGTGTGAAAAAATTATATTTGTATATTAAATATATATAATATATTATGTAAATATAAATTTATACATGTAAATATTTTCTACATATACTGTATAAGTGTGCACTTATATAAACATAATAAATGTAAACTGTACACACGCACATTATGTAAACCAAAACTTTTTTTTAATATGTGCTTCATCTCGATTATTCATTTGGCAGCACTAAATATTTCACAATGTCTACTGTATTATTGATCAAATAATTGCAGCAATGGTGAGCTTAAGCGACTTCTTTCAAAAGCATTCAAACATCTATCCAGCCCCAAACTTTGTGTGGTAACGTGCACCCCTGGATAATTATGTGGTTATTTTAGTAACAAGTACAAATTTGTACAAAAAAAGAATGTTTAAACCTCAGTAAATGAATCCTAATTTCTCAAACGCTCAAATCTGCACGTACTAGCTGTGGAAGATATGTACGTCAAAATTCCTAAAGAATGATAATTTCACAAATATGTGCTGGAGAGACGTGGAAAGCCATGTTTGGGATGCCGATGTGTTGTTATTTCCTGAGTTATAATTAGACGTAAGCGGTTGCCAGTGTCATCTATTCTGCTGCTTAGCTTTAAATGTACAGTGTCAGAGTCAGAAACCAAACCAAACTTGGTTGTTTACACATTTCTAAACAAGTAACTATGAATTATGTGTAAAAAGTAGTATTTTGTACTCTGCACTATTATTAGGTGACTAATCAAATAAGCCAAATAAATGACTCATTATTTAGACAGTCAGATGTTCTCACTTCAGATGATATATTAAAGAAAAAAAAATGTGCAATATAAATATTTTCCCTAGTCGTTTCGCAGAATTTTTCTGTTTGTACAGTTTCATACCCAAAGGCTCTGATATAAGTGTATGTACGCTTTGTGCCTCAGCACACACCCCTACACACCCATTTATGCCTCATAAGGGAACACTTGGCCACGGATATGCTGCTTTTACAGAATCAGGCATTCCATCTGTGTATGGAAGGACTGGCACTTCAGGCTTCATTAAAACTAGATTTCATTGGGGCACATACTTCCACTCCTTTCATGGAAAATGGAAAGGCAGAGTCATGGTAAAAGCTTTGCTCCAGGAGGAAAGAAGCAGCGTATGATTTCTCTTCTGGAACAGAGAGGCTCAGGAACAACTGAATGTTCATGGGAAACCAGGACACGGGCATTCGGCCAGGAAGATGCAGAAGTGCTTGTCACTGTCCCTCTCCTGGGACACGGCCTCAACCTTCAAGAAGAAAAATGCTTTTTCCTGTTTATAAGAGCTAACATCTGCGCTTAGCGATTGCACACGACTGCAGATCAAAACGTCCCGTGACCCTAAATGTTTAGATACTGTAGCATGTTATGTAGAATGACTTTCGTGAATATGTCTTTTGCTTGAAACCCAAGACTTTCACACACTCAGTGAGATTGTGCTGTACAACAGGTGCATCCGTGTTTCCTAAATGAGTTAGTCGATAGCAATACCATTGACATCATCCACAGTCAAATGCTGTTGAAGTGGTAGCTTATTTAATAATGTTAAAAATACATACAGTATATAAATATAGTTTTTTAGACATTGTAAGCATATACTGTTCATGGTAACACATTACAGTATGGTTTAAATGTTTAACATTATATTAATTTATACAATGTTAAACATATGAGTATATGTGGATATCGACATTAACCTATAATAAAGTCAATGGTGACTCAAAACAGCCTGGTTACACACTTTCTTCAAAATATCTTCCTTTGTTTGTTTTCTGTTTCTTATTGTATTTGTTAGACTTAAAAAATTTTAATTTGGTTTTTAAATTTAAAAAGCCTAAAGTGCTGACATGGAATTAAATGGCATACTGTTGCACTTTTGGGAATGCCATCATACATGTATTCTTCTGACTGCTTGAATAGTATTGATAACTATTATTATTTGTTTAATTACTTGATACAGAAGTAGTAGGAATTTGCTATCCCTGTTATAGACTCGTATCTCAGTCCTCCACAGCTGTCTGCAATCATGTGTGTTGTGTGGTCTACTGGTTTATTTTGCTTATGTTATTTGTGCTCATCTTTTTTTTTCACTGTAGGTATGTGCAGTATTTCAGCGGTCTGCTCTCTGGTCACATCAAGATCAACAACAAGCCCTTGTTTCTGCACCATGTCATCATGCACGGGATCCCAAACTTCGAGTCCAAAGGAGGTGAGCTGACATGCTCTGTCCGCTGGCCATTTGTCAGCGACCGCTGGAGGTGTTAAAGGCAGGTTTCAGGGGTTCATCTGGACTCCCGCTGCTTTTGACGCCTCCCTGTCAGACTGACAACATGCTGCTCTATTACTTACATTGCGGGTGATCCGATCACAAGGGGTCAGCGCTAAATACAGGTGTAGACGGGGTTCCAGAATGTTTTGTGATCTGATCATTGAAACCAGAGTCAGAGGTAGTCAGAAACACATGTGACCAAATCGCATTTGTAGTGTAAATGAATCCATGCTCCCTATACAGTGATTTGGTTCTCAAATCAGGGGTACGTTAATGTTTCCAAGTGGTCCACAGAATAAGCAATAGAACAAAAAATAAATAAATAAATGAAGCCAGTGCCTATAGTCTTCTGGGCAAGTGCCCTTGCATTTCCGAGTCCCAAGTTCCTATCTCTCTTCCACTTCACTTCCTTTCTGTTCTACACTATCCTAACATAATAAAAATAATGAAACCAAACAAAATAAAAAAGATGAAAAAAAAAAAAATATATATATATATATATATAAACCTATATACTGTAGGTATATGTATAAAAATTATTATTGACAAAAAGTACAAACAAACAGAATAAATTGACTCGTGATTTATGAACCAATGATAATAAAGTATAATAAATGTAAAAAAAAAAAAAAAATCTGTAACAATTACTTATTTTTTTTTTTTACAAAAGATGAAGATATTTGGAAGAATGTAATATTTATTTATTTTTTTTGTCCGTTTAATATACGTCAGTAGGGTCTAAAACAACTCTGGTGTGATATCACTCAGCCTATATAATGGCAGTATACTGACTTTCATAAGGTACATTACAAAATGCTTTTAAATTACTTTGTATATGGATACATTTACTTTCTTTCATTTATTTAAAGCGAATATTAAGCGGTTGAAGTGGTTATTTTTTGTGGTCTGACACAGTTCAAATTTAAGAAACGATAAATTTAAAGGAAGACTACCAAATCAAAACATTCAGAACTGTATGAATTCAATGTGAGTGATGTCAACAAGTTTAGCTAATTAATAATATTTAAGCTTAAATAAATAATGCATGTTCAAGATATCTCATGCACTCTCTTCAACAAAGTCCGATCGCATGTTTTCTTTTAGATGCATGTTAATACCATTCTATAAACATTATTAAAAGTATCTACAGAGAAGTATGTTGATACTGGGTATAAACAGGATATGAAAAAGTTATAGAGACAGTTTTTACTCCAAAAAGAATATGAGATGTGCCCTTTAGATACTCCATTTGTAGTGCTCTAGTAACGCTGCCTTTGTTCTCTTTCACTTTCTCTCATGGTTTCTCAGGTTGCCGCCCTTTCCTCAAGATCTACCAGGCGATGCAGCCTGTCTACACATCTGGGATCTAGTAAGAAACACCCCATGTTTTCCTACACAGTATTGCTCATGCCTCCCTGGCATGTAGCCCAGCCTCCAAGACGTCCAATCACAAGCGCCGTCTGTGTCTGGGGGGGTTTCTGAATCGCACACATGTGCTTTTCCCATACATCACCGAACTCGGCCGCTATAGCTTCCTGCATGCTCTCAGACTGCAGCTGTGTTGTTATCAGTAGGGATGACCCTTTCGGTTAAACGCAAATACAAAGCTTGGCAGCCATGCCTTGATAAGTTTAAGTTTAATGTGTTTTTTGTTGTGGTTAACGGTTGTCTTCCCGACTGCATTATTTGCAGTAACGTCCAAGGAGACAGCCAGACCAGTATCTGCATCACCATTGAACCTGGCCTGCTTCTGAAAGGAGACATCCTGGTAAGAAGGAATTTCACAAAACCTGTCACAAAAACATCCAAGTCATATTTCAGCCCAAAATTAACAATAAAATTTAAATAGTTTTTAGATAGTCAATGAAGTCTGTTTTAGGGACATGTGGATTTGACATATTGTTATGGCAGTTTTATACATCTTCACCCCAGTGTATGAGTTTTTGTTTATTATTATCAGTAGTATTATTATACTGTATTGTACTTATTTTGTCCTTGCTTATTTTATTAATAACAATAATAATAATAATAATAAAACTTGTGATGTCACAGTGTAAACAAATTATCATACATAAAATGTAATTTCTTATAGCTTCTCTTTGATTTTGTGTTAAATATGATCTATTCAGTGTTGAATTAAGACGACATAAACTGGAGGAGAGCAACTTGGCACATGTTCTTCCTCCATTTATGGGCATTTCTCAGAGCAACATGCCAATAATAAAGCAGGATGTCTAGAGGGACATCCATCAAACCTTCGTTCCTAAAGACATGGATTTATTTGCATTTTACCTCAGAAAGCTTTTTGGAAGAGAACGCCAAAAAGAGCAGAGTGCTTTGTCATCTGCCATAATGCTGCACTTGTAGAGTGGCTCTTTCTCTGATGGGCTCGATTTCGGAAGTTCTTAGCAAGCAAAATCAATCAGAGCCGATCTATAGAGGGCTCTAACCTGAACACAATCCACAACATCACACTGCACTTCTGCTTAAGCTTATTGTAGATCAATATACCTCTCTTGAGAAACAAAGGGTTCCAAAAGTTTGAGATAACTGGAAAAATGCCTCTATTTTGCAATTGATGTCTCAATATTTGGTACCGTATGCATTCGTTTTGCTTCATCTCCATCATTATCCACCTGGTCTAATGGCGTAAGCATACTTTGGTGCACTTTTTAGCAAGACACAAGATATGTACCAACAAATACATACAGTATCACTGCAGTTTCCAACATAAATGAACACTAGAGGCAGTAAAACTCTAAAAACCTTTTATTTCTTTCACACACATCTACAAAGTTTACTTGAAGAATATCATGCTATGGCTTCAAAACAATATGAATATGCTGGATTATTTGAAAACTGATGCTTTTAAACGTTAGCATAACAAATATCCAGCTTCATATCTATGGGTTTTATAGATGGCAGATTTGTTCAGTAGCTCACAGAGAACGGAGAGGTACTTAAAAGACCAGGAGCTCCGGTTCGAATCCAATGTAACGACAGTTCGACAAAACAAATGCATTTTATAATATAATAATTTTTGCATTTGTTAACACTATCGCGGAGGTTTAGGGTTGGATTTGATGTGAGACATATTTCCAACATTATAGAACAATAACTTTTAGTGACATTCAACAGATATTTAAATTCTGAACTGCTGCAATACACACCTATATTAACGTAAATGTGCCAGGGCTCATGTATTATATTTTATACTATATTATATGTTCATTCATGTGTTTTAGTGTCACTCGGTGGACATTGCTCTATGAAACTCTGGCGAAACGTGGAGTAAGGCATGGAAAAAATGGTGTTGCACAAAAAAGTGTACAGAGGTACATATTTTTGTGAGACCAGATTGGATTTTTATTGTTTTTTGTATTCTCAGAGAAATGGCTTTTAAAAATACGCTTAATTTTGTTAATTGTGACTCATTGAGATGTGTTTTCCTGAGGCGGACCCCCCATGTGTGGGGCTGAGCATCTGCTGCAGTTTGGGGAAACCGCAGGATGCTCTGCCAGCCCCCGTCTTCCTCAATCGGTCGTGTTTGTTTTGTTTCACTCTCCGAATTGAAAAGCTGTACATTTTTTGTCCATCTGCCCCAAGTTAAGTAGGTTAATTATAGTTATTTTGGGCAACAGAAACAGGGATACATTTTCCTTAGTGGCCAGTGAGGACATTTTTATGTCCTTGTCTGGGTTTTGGAGAGGCTGTGTTGTTTTACATACTTTCACTATACTGACATCTCTGGCACTGCAGCACCATGGGAAGGCGAGGCGACCAGCATCCAAAACCTCTTAAACGATCTGTTCCAAGCCCATGAATAGAACTTTCTGTGCTGAATGTGCGTATGTTGATGCGAGATTATGTGAATGATTTGCCATGCTTTAAAAGGAATGTTCTGGGTTCAATACAAGTTAAGATCTACTGACAGCGCGATTACCACAGAAAGTCATTTTAACTCATCCCTCAGCTGAAAACAAAGAAGCATAAATTGTGGTTACAAGTTTAAGTGAAGCAAACTCCACTCACAGTAATTATACCGGCACTGCAAACCAGAAATTTGTCCTTTTAGAAAAGTATTAATACATTTTTATTCTTGCGTCAGGCAACTTATATCTAACAACAATATTTATTGCACATTTTCGATTCTAAATCTTTGAAAGTGTTGCTACGTTATTGTAAATTTTTTTTTTTTTTTCATTATTAATGAAATCCTCAAAAATATAAAAATATGTAATTATTGTTTGTATTATTTAATTGTTTAACTATGTATATATATATATATATATATTATATTCATATTATTATATTCATTATATAATTCATAATTTATTAATTATTCATATTATAATTGATCATTAATATAATAATAATTATCATTATTATTAGTAGTAGTAGTATTTTTTATTATTTAAAAGTACCTTTTTATTACTTACAATCATTACCATTTATGTATGTGTATATGTATTTTTTTTTAGATAATATTAAGTATTTAGTATTATTATTTATATCTATTATTTGTTAATAATAAAAAATAATTTGATAATTGTTGTTTATAGTTTTTTTTATTGTTTATTAACTATTTATGTATACATACATTTGATTAAATAATGACTATTATTAATGTAGTTTTAATTTTTGTGGTAAGCAATGCTATTATTAATCAAACTGAACTTTTTGACCTCTAGCGTTTATGGTTGTTTGTGGCTGTAATGCTTCAAGTTTACTGGTAGGACCTTAACTTTTTCTGTCTGGCTGAAGAGCAGCATACTTTCATTTAGAAATGGTGTGTGATATCTTTTACCATTTCTGGTCTGTGTGTTTGGCCCTTTGCTGTAATATGATGTGTGGTTTCTCATGTGGTCCACAGCTCAAGTGTTATCACAAGCGTTTCCGCAGCCCATCCCGTGATGTCATCTTCAGAGTGCAGTTTCACACCTGTGCTGTCCACGATCTCGGCATCGTCTTCGGCAAAGATGAGCTTGATGAAACATTTAAAGGTATGCTGGATTCGCCTCAGTTTCGTCTACTATTTGGTCTGCCGTTTCATGTTTGGTTGGTGTCATGTGTCCTTTTGTTGGTTTGAATTAAATCAGCTGTACTGATGACACTTGGCATGATCAGTCCTTTCTTTTTCCAGATGACAGATTTCCTGAATATGGAAAAGTGGAATTTGTCTTTTCTTTCGGCCCAGAAAAAATCCAAGGTAAGAACTCTATTTATTGTCATTCATGTTCTGCTGTTAAATAAATTACAGAAATGTTGTAATTAGACTATAAGCTGAGACCGGCTGCTTTCTGTCATAGGAATGGGCCACCTTGAGAACGGGCCTAGTGTTTCTGTGGACTACAATACCCAGGATCCTCTGATTCGCTGGGATTCTTACGAGAACTTCAACCAGCGCTGTGAAGATTCAGTGGAGGGTGAGTGAAGCTGAAGTCCCATTATCAACAAATGACTGGGAAGTAGTGGGCTTTTTTAAAATGGAGCCAGAATGGTAGTAGAATAGTTCTATTTTTGCATCAGACAACTTCAAAAATACATTTCTGCATTTAAATCCCCTTATTTTATCATTTTTTTATTAATAAGAAAAACTAAATATAAATAATAAATTATTATTTATTTTTACTTTATTTATTATAAAGAAATTACGGATAATTATATATTAGTAATTATTAGTGCTGTCAAAATGATTAATCATAATTAATCACATCCAAAATAAACATTTTTGATTACATAAAATATGTATGTGTACTGTGTATATTTATTATTTATATATACATTCACATACATACAGTATATATTTCTAAAATATTTACATATATTATATATTTATATTTTATATCATATATACATTTAATACATAAACGCAGCATATTTTTCTTAAATATATGTTTGTAAATATAAACATAAATTATGCAAATAAAAACGTTTATTTTGGATGTGATTAATCACAATTAATTGTTTGACTGCACCAGTTGTTGCTATTTACAGTATGTATTATAAACAAATAAATTATAAATTAACATTTTATTTATACATTTTTGCGTGTCAGTATTTTTTTAGAATTATTCAGCATTATTTGGATGCTTTCCTAAAAAAACATCTGCCTGGTCTATATACATAAAGGCAGCTCACTAGCTTTGCTTATGGTTTAATCAACAAATCATGGCCACTGAGAGTCGGGTCATCTGTTGGTCCGACATCAAATCATCAACATTCTTCAGAGTTTTGTGGCAGAGCTGTTTGTGTGCAGGTCTGTGATAATCTGTGCGCGCAGTACGACAGAGACTGATTCAATCAGACGAGTTTGTAGTGCTGATCACAGAGGTCGAGTCGAGTTCACACACACACACACTCCACCGTATCACTGGAATTGTCCTCACAACCTTGTGGTCTAAGCTGCAAGCCTCCTTATTTTAAGTTGTGGTGTGCTTCTGGTCCTCAGACATGTGATTTGTTGTCCTTTTTTGAGTAATCCTCATTTGGTGGAGAGCAAAAGTCAGAGTGAGGAATGCAAAGAGGAAATGTTTGCAATTCTGTTGAGGGTTGTATTACAGTACATTGTATGCTTTAGTTTATATACATTTTATCTTATTTGAGATAAATTGTTTTAGGGACATGTAATAATCTAGTTTTGGACTACCAGTATCAGTCACTCATAGACTAACACTAGCCATTTGTACTGCCTGATGATTAATTAACGCTATAACATATACTGTAACGGTTGATCAATTTAATGTGTCCATGCTTGTAATGCATCATGTTTTCCACAACAATATGAAGCAGCACAACTGTTTTTTACATTATAATGATGTTAAAAAATAAAAATTCAGCTTTGCATCACAGGAATAAATTCCATTTTAAAATATCTTAAAATAGAAAGTTATTTTGAATGGTAAAAGTATTTCACAATATCCCTTTTTTTTATCAAATAAATGCAGCCTTGGTGAGTGTAAGACATACAGTATCAAGAACATAAAAAAAAATCTTACTGATCCCAACATTTTGAATGGTAGTATATACTACAATTTACATATTAAATTCACATATTGGAAATCTAATAATGTGTTATTATTACATGTTATGTTATGTTGGTTACATGCTGTTTGGAGAAAAATATGATCTGTTCACTAGCACCCCTAAATCAGACCAAAAATTGTGATTTTAACCAGATTTTGTAATTGTTTTGTGCGTGTGGTATGCATCAGAAAGAACTGTGGGTAATCTGGAGGCTGGTATGATCCCAATATTGAATAGAAAACATCCCACAGAGCCCAGTTTCCTCGTGGGCATTAGACCACAGTCACTCCACACCAGCCTGTATCCCGAGCCTGCGTTTCCCTCGTCAGCTTCCTGTGGCATTTCATGAAATATTTCAGGCGTTGGCTGAGAATTGGGCAATTCATGCTGCGAGGAGACAGTCAGACCAATCCCGTCCAGTCACAATGTCCAAAAAGGCTACAGCTCTAAATTACTTTGTCTTAGAAAACACCCAAGAGTATGTTTTGATTGCTGCAATCCAAAAAATACTTTTAAAACTGTCAAGACTGTATGGCCGTGTTATTTTTAATATCCCTGGGGTCAAATTTTAGGAGCTCCAGTCAGTTTAGCACACATTTAAATTCTACTCTGTTCTCTGTTGAAGACATTCGAGATGACTGCCACTCTCTTGACCAGTTCCTGCTTTAAATAGGGCAGGCAGAAATAGGAGGCTCTTGGCTGCCACCTTTAAGAGGGGTGTAAACTAATCCAAATCTCCAGTCAAGACCCTAAACTGCCCCCTGGCAGTGTTTTATACTCCTTTATGCCTACGTATATTTTCCATTCAAAGGTTTTAGGCCAGTAAGATTTGTAAGTGGTCCTGAAAAAATGTATTTGATTAAAAATATGGTAAAATCAGTAATACTGTGAAATAATATTTTGATTTCGAAACAACCGTTTTCCAGTTTCATATATTTTAAAATATAATTTATTCTTGTGATGCAAAGCTGAGTTTTCAGCATCGTCAAATCATTCTAATAAGCTGATTTGAGCGCCCAGCTCTGCATGCAAAACAGTCTGTCTTCAGTCAGTAGGACTGCTGAATGGAAAGGGCACATTTGCAAATGAATTTAGATGCCTATCACAGTCAAACATCTCCATTGAGCGACTGCAGCCAGAGGACCGACTCCAGAGACATGATAAGCAGCCAGACATTATGCCTTTGTGCTGGAGTTCATGCGTCCTGTCTGCAAGACTGAAGGACTGACTGACATTGTCTGAGGAGAGAATGACTGATCTCAAGTCATTAACACTGTCCTTCCTTCACAGACTCTTTGCTTCGCTAATTATGTTTTATCTGCTAAAGTGTGAACTATTTGTAAAAACTAGACAGTCTAAATGATTATTACGTAATTGTGGCATGCACAGGGTTTAAAAAGCATTAAAAGTCCTTAAATTGATTTCCTCAGTCATAAAACATTTTCAGATGGTTTTGAATGAAATATTACCAGTTTATTTTAAATATATCACCTTTATAATTAATAGCTTAATTTTAATTTACTGTCGCAAAATATGAACGTTGTATGAACATATGAACATTTTGGTAATCGCCTCCAGTCAGTGTGAAATAGCCATAATGCGAATTGGATAATTAATTATGTATTGACCGTAACAAGGTCGCACATTTTATTACATTCACTAATATCTAAGCAGAATGCTTTTGAATGAATCATTTAAGTCAATGATTAAGTGATCCATTTGTAAAGATAGCACTTGCTAATATTCTAACTGATATAGAAATTAAAATGATCATCATTGCATTATTGTCAAATTCAAGGGTCAGTGTATAACAGTCCTGCTACTGGTCAAAGTTTGGGGTCATTATTCTGAATATTAGATCTTTTAAATGGCATTAAAAAGGCATTAAATTAGATATGAGACCTGCAGAAACACTGATGCAGCCAAATAGCATATTCATAAAGAATGAATACTTTCATGATATTCATGATACAGTGAAATTAAAAACACTGTAGTTAATAGTTAGTTTAAATGAATGAACATTTATTTATTCATTCATTTCAGACACTATTGGTGAATATGCTAAAATAACAGATATCACCATACTTCCCCAATCGATTAATCACTGTACTTTAAGACAAAATATAAAGTTAGTAATAGCTTTGTTTGAGGGACACGCTAAAACTTAAGATGTTATTTGCATGAGAGACACTAGAAGTGATGTTTGGGATTGCTGGTGTCGTGAAGCGTCTTTAGTGCACACAGAGTGCAAATGAGACATTTCATTTTTCCACACAAAGCTATTTAATGACTGGAATTTTGGAGGTTGATTGTAATATAAACCATCATCCATGTTTGAGGTATAGACGAGCAGCTTGGAAATAGTTTTCATTTTTTGTTTTCTACTGAAGGAAGAGTAATGAAGACATATGAGATATATACATTTTTGGGTGAACGATATTAATGCATCTTACATGCTTTGAAGAATTAAAGCCATTCAGTGTTCTCCTTGTACAGTACTAGAGAAGTAAACCGCTATCTTAAAACTCACTCGATCTGGACTGAGAGCCATAATTAGAGAAGCCCACAAATGAGAGGGCAGCATTTTAAGATAATAATGCTTTATCTCTTCTTGGATGTTAATAGCTCAGTAATTGATGTCTTATCTGTTTCATGCCGCGACCACAGATAGCACTTTGCTGTTTAACAGGAGCCGCTGGCAAGGTTAGAGCAAACCAAGGCCAATCTTTGCTGGTCCACTGATATTTGTACACCTCAGAAACCACAGACAGAGCATAGCCTGCCTCAGCGCTGGGCTGAAAGCCATCAAAATAGCTTTCTGTGTCTTGTTTTCAAAGCCAGGTTTGCTATCATTAACAGCCCAGCCCAAACGATATATATACACACACACACACACATTACTATTGAAGTTATGAAACATAGTTAAACATGTATTAATATTCCACACTGAAAAACATGGTAATACATATTTTTATGGTAAGTGGTTGCAACATTTGAATAAATACATGTAGCTAAAATTAATTAACCACTTACCTTAAATTTATGTTTTTTTGTTGTTGTTTTTTTCAGTGTTACAGACAGTATAAACATAAACTTTCATTTAAAATAATTTTGGCCTAAAATTTATATGACTTTAATTTATAAACTCTATCTATTTGAAAGTCAGCAGGACTTTTTTTTATTATTTCTATTATTTTTATTTTTTTATTTGTATGTAAAGTTCACATACTTTTCTACCTAATCTTTCGATGTTGATCACAAAAGCCTATTTAGTCAATGAAGACATTAGAATTGAGATAGAATTGCAACACTGAGCAACCATCCAAACACAGTGGCAAGTCAACATGAAACAAGTGAAAGGTGAGGACAGGCGTTACGACTGTAAAAACACTCCCTCTGTCCGGCAGTGTCTTTGTGGTGGCTCTGACTCGTGGGGTTCGGCTTAGAACACTGGAGGACAGTCAGCAGACTGTGCTGAGGCCTTGTTTACATGGCCTCCCCATATTTGGCCGGGGCCCTGCCCACAGCATTTTTGGGATGGTTGGGTAAGAAAAGTGTGATGACGGGGAGATGGGATTGGAGAGGCGCTGACAGAGATGGTGTGTGAAAAAGAGCCAAAAAAGCCTTTTTGTTATCAGTCACTAGAGGGAGAGCGACAGAGCGAAGAGTTTCTGTTCACTGCACACACACAGATCAGACTGGATCCTACTTGTTACTGTCCTTTTTGAACTGTAAAAGCCCAGAAGAGGTAGAAGAAGTGTTTGAGTTGGACTGTTGAAGCTGATCTGCTCTGAGGTAAAGTTGTGTGAATGATTTTACCTTCGAAACTTCACGGTCAGTGACTCGGGTCAACCACAAATGAATTCTTCAAGGAGTGTTTCTGTGAAGTTAATTTTTAGAAAAAATTCAGGTTTAAAACTTTAATTATTGTTGTTGTGAGTTTAAATGATCGATTGCAATAGCTTGAAAGTTGTATTGTAATACATGAATGTATTTTTTCCTCCATTTTACTATAGTGTTAAAGGTGACATTTGTCAAATATTCTTTTCTTTACATTGATTTGTGTCCCAACCAGAATGTTAAAAAATCAGAAATATCACTTTTTTCATAATTATTAATTATTTGGTATTTGCGTTATTTTAGAATATTGCATTTCTTAGATTTTATTTTATTAGTTCATTTTAATATTTTGCTAATGTAGTTAGTTTTTATTTTATTTTATATTAATTATATTTAAAATATATTTTTTTTAAATGTATTTCCTGTGTTTCCTTAAAAATAAAATCAAATAAATTATTTTATAAAATAAAAAATAAATAAAAATAAATATATAATCATATAATCATAAATATATAATCAGTGCATGGTTCACAGTAAAGCCTTTTCACGCCATGATCAGTTCTTTATTTAATATACATGGAACAGAGAACTTTTATTTTTCAAGATTTTAAGTCAATATATTTCATTTAGAAGTGCAGATAATTGACAAATCACATGCTTAAAGTCCTATTACACCCTCATTATTTTTGTTGAAGAATAATCTGAAGTTTTCCAAGGTTGCTTAACCTCCAACAATTTAAATGTGTTTTCAAGTGCTCATATACTTAGTTTGAATTAATGGGAACCCAACAGGTTTTGATTGGGCCTTTAGAAAATTGCAGCGTTTCGAATAAATCTCACTGCCTGCATTTAATTTCACCAGCTCGTATTAAGTATTTATTTTTTGTCCAAGGTTTTGCAGGCACAGCTGATTTCCTTATTACGAGTCTAAGTGTGGTTAGCACATATTTCAGCTGAGCTCTTAAACAGAGCGTCGACTACGGTTTCATCACAGTTGTTGCAGGATTGGTGTTTGAATTGCGTTTTGGAGTTCAGCTGTGCAAAGCTGAGCTTTATTATGGTCTATTTGTGTGGCTGGCAGTCTAACTGTTACGTAATAAACATGTCTACACATCAAGCTGGCTTCAATTAAACCTTCTTGCGATGGGCGGCTGGGCCTCTCCATCTCGAACGTTGTTTAATTTTGTGGCTAGAAATCAGTGGCTTTGCCAGAAAAAAAGGAGACTGTTAACCCTTTCAGCAGGCTGCAGTTCAGTTCTCAGCAGTGTCGTCAACAATGCTAGGCTTTTACTGTCACCATCTGTTAACACATGACACCAGAGGTGCACTTTTCGTGTTTTTCCTCCGACGGATTTAACTACCTGAGGCTGTTTATTCACGTGTGTGGTCTTCCGGATGTTTTTGTGGTTGGGTTTTCACACAGTGGGAAAAGCTAAGGTTCGTGCACGGATGATTTGGAATTGGAGATATGGAAGTGTCTTCACAATCTGAGTTTGTGGACAGGATTCTGCTATGGAAGAAGGTATTTTTTTTGTCACTTTTATTGATGGGGTTAGTAAATAAAATTATTATTCTTGTTTTTAATCATTATAAATGTTACCCTACTTTTGATCAATTTAATTCAT